>RJWT010007088.1:0-28135 GCA_004365215.1 Cuniculus paca | reverse complement strand
CTCCCCCATACTGTTCAGATCATGCCGTAAGATTTGGAAAATCTGGGCCACGTGCTATCAGAAACTCCAATAAGCTGATATAAAATACAAAATATTTTTAAAGGATGGGGAGAACAGAAACTATAATTTTCTTCAAGCACTCTACAGATAGTCTTGCATTCTCTATATTACAAATGAGGACATTATACAAACACTATCCTACCCTGGGTTTAAAGAAAATCGGACACAAGGGTCTGTGTAAAGCATCTCTTATATCCTGAGTGCAGGACTGTTTCCTTTCCATAAAGCTTAAGAAAAATAAAGCAGTGTTTAAACACACAAATATCTGCTAATCGCCACATTCAGTTTAATGGCTGACAGAAAGAGTTTAAAAGCTGAAACACTGGACTAACAAATCAAAGATCAAAAAAGAAAGGAGCACAAGGGTTGCTTACAAAAGTCGGAGAAGTGAAGAACTGAATCAAAAAGAAAACTCCAGCTACTATGTGTACTGCCTCCTTTGACCTGACTGAGTAAAGAAAGCTATGCTTCACTGCAGCAAAGGAAGTCTGAGATTGTGGAAAGAGGAGAGAGACAATTCAAGGCAGCAATGTTACGGTTCTCCAGTTCCTCCATCTGACAGTCTTGTTCCTCCCCTTTGCACTCACCCCTCACACCCAACAGCTGTCCAGGATGCCAGGCCACACTCTGGATTTCCCCAAGTGACAAAGAGAAAGGTTGCCTGTGCAAAACCTGCCTGCCTTAATCTTTCTGGTCAGTACTGCTAGAATGTTTCTCTCCCCATCTCCACCCCAGACCTGCCCCCCTGCAAACTAACAAGCCACACACAGAACATTTGCTGGCTCACCTGCAATCACATCTGTTAATCTTCTCAGCCTAACAGGAGAGGGACCTGGAAAACCCACGAGCTAACTCTCCAGGACTGCCAGAGGGAATGTCCCAGGTGGGGCGCCCCAGACACCTTCAGCTTCAGGGGCTCTTTGGCTTCTCCTTCTGCAACAGCCCCAGATGACAGCTTGGCACTTTGAGCCAGCCCTGTCCTTTCTGGTGTTACGCTGGGAGCCCTGTGCACTGGACTGTGACAGCCAGATTTCTGTACCAAACCTCTACCTCAGTGCCTGCCTGCATTGCGCAAGGTGTACTCTGCCACAACATGCAACAAGGCCAGGGGCACGGTCGTGGTTGCCAGCTGCATTCATCAGGCCCTGTGACTGTGGAAACACCTAAAGGAACGGCTGGGGGCAGGGCAGCGTGGGAGGTCAGACCTGTGTCTCTCTGCAAGGACACTGCCCCAACTCGGTCTAATACAGCAGAAAAGAGGCTACAGCTAGAATCTGAGGTTTTCTAGGGAAAGCATGCTGTGTTTTGGTAAAGCATTGCATATCTGTACACTGAATGCATCCATGATGGAGTTTCTTGGTCTAATGACTCTTGAGAATTCCAGACTCTAGAAAAGAGCTCAAGGCACTTGGTGGTTGATATGCTATGTACCTACAACATGCATCTTCCATCAGAGTTGTCAACCAATGCCATATTTTAAACTCTTTTCAAAAACTGACAGATCAGTTTGTCATTCCACCGGTGGACAAGTTTTTGAAACAGATACTATGCATTCTCTGTACTCTTCTAGTACTAAACAAACTTGCTCCTGGAACATAAGAGATGCCTACAGGTGCCTGGTACACTGACAGAACAGTCTGAAGAGTCTGACACAGCATGAATAAAAGGATAGCAGGCACTCTGCGGACTGGAACCATCACCAAAGTTTTCTTTCTCAGATTGAATAATTACCAAATTATATATGTAAAGAAAATTTTCCTCTTTCACCCCAGAGATTTAAAAAAGGCTTCTATAATTAGGGATGATTTTTTAAAATTGCAGGCAATGTAGCAAAATGAATATTAACCCAGATTTGAAACACTCTAAATAGCTATTACCAAATCAATTTCAATGCATTTCAATTTAGTGAGTAGGGCGATACAGGTGGCAACAAAGCAGCATTAGCATAAAATCAAAAGGACAGGATTTATAACAAGTTAAAAATAAAAGGCAAGTACAATTAATTCATCTCTGTGTGCCTCTCCATCTGATCATCTTCCTGGGGACATGAAGTCCAGGAAATAAATGGTCTAAAGCTACCTCTGGAATCACTTTTATTTTATGAGCCTTGGAGGAGGCAAGAGAGAGGCAAGGCGAGATAAAAGTCAGTCCTTGCTAACTTTAAAAAAAAATTCCTAAGCAACGGGGCAGAAAAACAAATATTATCACACTCTAGCAAGCATCAGCAGGGTACTAACCTTGTGTCCAGCACTTTACTGCAAGCCCCTCTTGCAAGAGAAACGTTCCTGCAAAGCTATTCCCTTGCCTTTATGCCTGCCTGCTGCTTCAAACCAACGAGAAACAATGTAAGCACCCCAAGGAAAGGAAGGGCCAAACTCTGAACACTTTGCCTCCTGAAAACCACCTCAATGGTGAATGTGGTGGCGCAGGCGTTGCAGCTCAGATGTCAGGTAGAGGACACACTGGCTTTGTGGGGAAACACGCAGTCCTCCTACTCTCATGAGCTCTCCTAACATCATCTGTTAAGAGGAAGCAGATACAGGATGCTGCAAAAGTACTTCGGCAATTATGAATCTCAACAGGTCAAAGTAGGCAAAAGAAGGGAATGGAAGGAATGACTACCTTTTAACAGGTCTCGCCCTCAGCCAGAATTTTTCTAATTGCTACCTCTAAGTACTTCTCGGCACCATTTATTATTAATGGATAGGAAGGTTTTTATTTTTTTTAAATATATAACTTGACAGGAAAGCAAGTTTTGCTTGTTTCTCTTTCATCCAGTTTCTATTCTTTCTTCTTAAATGGAGAAACAGCTCATTTTCCTCAAATATGTATACACAAAGTATCATGTGGGCCTAAACAAAAATTCAACATGTTTAACTCAAAAAGTGCTTTAAAGCCCACTATTTTCAGCAATAGTTTTTTTTAAAAATCAGATTAGTTTTCATCTACATTCCAATGAATACACAACTAATTTTTTTTTAAGTTGGGATTAATACAACTTACAATTTCCACTTGTAACAGCTTAGAAGAGTGTAACTAAGAAAAAATGTTTTCTCAGGGATAGAGGAAACACCTTTAAAAGCATATTTCTCTATAAGGTTTTTCTAAAACAAGTTAATGATAAACTTATGGTGATTGGGTACATCTGGATTTCACATTTGGAAGATTTTTCACATTGCAAATTTGAAAATCAGACATGAACTTCTAGGAGATGTCTATGATTTTAATATGTAAGGATAAGAAAGTTTGCTTAAAAATAAAGATACTCATAGGGAATTCACTTAATCCCATCCATTTTAGACAGTATTTATACATGACAGAAGATAATATACTTCTGAAGATATTTATGTTGGAAGAACTTGAACCTCTTGAAATAGGATAAAGTGTGATTCCCCTCTGGATAACATAATAAAAGTTGAAAAAAGGGTGCAGAATTCTATTAAGCCCTGGCCCTAGAGAGGGAATGGTCACTGGCTGCCCTTTCTACTGATCAGCTGTGGAAAGAGAAGACAGGCAGGGCACCTGCAGCAGCGCTGAAGAAGGCTGCCCGGGCATGTGGGAGCATGGGTTTCCCATCCCTGCATCTGCCAGACAAAAATACTCAGAATGCTGAAAACCAGCTCAAACAGTAAGGGGAGGCTGAGGAATGTTTCAGGATAGGTTAGTACGGTGTGAAATGTCCCCTAAATCCCCAGAATAAACAGGACTGACCATGTGAATGAACAGTACTGAGCCTAGTGCTACGCCATGCGTGTAATGCCGGCGCAGCTCTCTGCACCCTGCACTGGCCCACCCCAAGGCCCTTGCTGTTCCGCCCCTGCTGCATCTGTCGACAAGTCTTAAACTACTTAAAATGGAAAATTAAATGGAAAGCTGCTTCCTCCCTTTTCCCGACCTTGTGTAATCTGAACCATGGATCCTCACCAGCCCATTTTACAAACTATTGCCAGGCCTTCTGAAGAAGCCAAGGTAGTTCACCTTCGCCTCTGCCTGCTAGGATTGCAGTGCTCTTAAATATTTTGCTCTGTTAAAGATTTAAGATCCCAGAAGCTGCCATCTCAGGCTGTAGCTTCGAAAGTCAGCACGTTCTTCAGACAGCAAAAGGCACAGCCCAGTCCCAGTAATCAGTCACAGAACCACAAGTGCATCACAGGTGCAGCTCCGCTAAGAAGCAATGAAACCGCGTGCCCCACACAGACTGTGGAGGAAGCTCTTGCCCTCCCTGGCTCCATGACTCCTGCTTCTTCAAAGATCTGTGGCTGAAATTTTCCTGGAGAGGAAATTCTTGCTCCTCTTCCTTCTCCTCCCTACCACACCTCTGATGTGTCCCTTGGCAACAGGTTCTAATTCTGCAGGTCATGGAAGATAGAAAACAGAGGTACACTGTCACCAGCACAATGCTTTCCTCATTTCCCTAAGGACACTGTCCCCTCAAAAAAATCCAAAACAACAAAAAACAACAACAACAAAAACAGCTAATGCAGCGGCAAGCATGATCCCCAAGAGTCAGGGACTTCCATGAAAGTGGGACTTGCCAACCCTTCGTTACGCCTTCCACTTTCATCGCAATTTGCACAACTTTTCATAATCATCTGAGTTAAAGCAACATGTTGGCTTGAGCCAAGGAACAGAGGCAGTTTTAATGACATGAAAGGCACAACTTTATTACGAAGGCAGAGCTTAAAACACAGACATTAAAAGAGTTCACAGAGTCAGTTTGGAATGGAAATCATGCAGTTCTTTAGAAACCAACCAAATCCTCCCTTTTCCAATGCAATTTGAGAGCTGCAGCAATTCTTTCTTTCGTTTCTCACTCCCAACACTGGTAGGAACCCAGTAGATCATCAGAGCAATATGGGACCCGTTCATAAGGAGACAAATTTAAACAACATGGTAAGTATGGTGAAGGAAAACAGTAGGTGTTACTGGGAGCATGTATTACCAGTAGGAGGACTGACCACTGGGTTTGGCCGGATTACATTAAATCAAATATTAGTTAAGAGCTTTCTGCAGTTCAATTTTTCATTTCGACAGAAAGTCAAACCTGCAGCCTTTCTGTTTAAAATGCTTCACAATTTTTCAGCATTGCATCTCATTGTGGCGATGGCATTAGGAATAGGTGGATGTCTGACATTGAAATCATCTATTAACTGTTAAGGCAAAAAAACTAACTTGGTTACAATCAGAGGCACATAATGCCAATGTTCAGAAGCTATAATAATAAGAAAAGGCTTGTAAAAATTAAAAAAGGTAACACTGACCAAACTCTTAAAGGAAGGTAAATTCTCTTATGGAGATAAAATTTCACAAGAGCCAAGAAATCTGAAAGTCACCTGGGTACAAAGAATTCATACAGAACATCTAGCCATGGTGGAGAACTCAGAAAGAGACTGGGCACGGGAACAGAAGTAATGCTAAAAAAAGTTCATTGACTATATAGCAGCTGGGGAAGCGGGATAAGAGAATGCACAATTAGCAGAATAAGCTCACTGGAAGGCCTTGAAGGTGACTGAACAGAATTTAAACTTGGTATAAGAGACTTACCCTCCGTTCACATAAAATGTCCAGAATGGCCTAATCTATAGAAACAGACAGTAGGCTGCTGGCTGACCAGCACTCGGGAGCCTGGGGAGAATGAAGAGTGACTTCTAAAAAGTGCAGTGTTTTGTGGAGTATGAAAATGCTCCAGGGTCGGAGACAGAGCTCAGCGACACAAGTGCCTTCCTGGCAAGTGCAAGGTCGTGAGCTCAACCCCTTGTACCAATAAAAAGAAAAGAAAATGTTCCAAGCTCAGATTGTGGTAGCAGGTACACACTTTTGAATATATTAAAAACAAGTGAATGGTTTAAATTGCTGAATACTGTAATATGTGAAATGTATATTGAGAAAGCAATTTAAGAAAAATGAAACCACCAACCCAAGGGTCTGATTCCAGTAAAAAGTGAGGGAAGCAGCTGCCTTCCTGAAGCTGATGGGCCCTCCCTAGACGGGGAGCCACAGCCCACTCCCTGGTGCTCTGGTGTCATCTCCAGAGTCCAAAGGATGGACCCGATCTTTCAAATCACACTGGAAAGAAATTGCAGATGGCTCAAAAAAAAAATAAGGAGCACAAATGTCATCCCATTTGGTTACACATTAACACGGAAGGAGAGTTCAGTCCACAATAAAATATAAACACCCCTCAGAGAAGTGCACAGCTCAGCAAAGGGGTGCTATTAATTGTTCAGAAGAGCTCCATCGTGACATTGAAACCTACTCTTAAAGCAGCAAGGGCCGAAACGATCCCCTCCAGAGTGCCCAAGAGGTCTGCTATCTGAAAGACACCATGCTGGAGCCCAGAGACACACAGATGCTTCAGCCCCCAGGGAGAAAAGTATGGGCAGTCTGGGATGGGATGTAAGCCTAAGGGCTCTTACACTCCCTAGGTCTAGTAACTACTAAATTAATCAAAATCCTACTTTTCTAGGGTAGGAAAGAAGTATGCAAAGAAATCAAACATTGCTCAAGCCAGCTAGGACCCACATCTCCTGACTCAGATCAGACAAATCACACCCATTCTGTGATGGGGACTCCGAGAAGTCGCCCTTAGAACATCTTGGTTTCAAAGCAGTGGCCAGATTCCATTATAAGGCAGTAGAGAACACATGCCTGAACTGCTGCCGGGAAAGGAACTGACCTTGAGACTAGGCTGAGAGACTTCCTCACACTCAGAGATTGCACTGCCCTGCTACGTGCCCTAAGGGGACCCGATGCCCAACGAGTGGAACCGACTGCTCAGGAGAAAGGAATTTTGTAACTTCACAGGCCAGATCTGATCTGGAATTCTTTTTAAACCACATGAGCCTAATGTAATAAAATAAACATCAAGGAATGTAAAAGCTGATGCTTCAGTTCTCGGCTGCACACAGACCCAGAGCTGTCTTGCAAAGAACAGGGCAGGCCCTGGCAGATCGACCTTCACAGAAAATGCTAAAATCCTCTTAAGAAGTGCCTGGTGAGTGCTCTGGTTGATGTGCATTGAGCCATTACGGTACTGAGCAACGTGCTTCTTACCTATAATTCCACTGTCCTTGCTTTCCAGGGTGGAACTAGGGCTGCTAATGGTCTCACAGGGACTTTTGCTGGCTGCCGTCTTGCTGACACAGCTATTCAAGGTTGAGCAGGGGCTATCGGTGCTAGGAGATGCGGTGCTGCTTGTTAGTGTGGAGCAAGGACTGATGCCTTGGCTCAGAGCTGTGCACTGCAAGACGAACAGAAGGAGGCATTAGCGCGGCTGACACAAGATACTTCAACACACTTTTTGTTTTTGATTCTCAAATAATAAAATTAAAAACCAGGAACATGGAAGACAGTTTTTAAACACTGGAGAAGACAAATAGGCATAGATATGTATGAATATACTTATGGTCTTCCAAATGTTAAAAGAGAAGCATCTTTGTTCGGCTTCCCTCCTTTGTGATTTTCTTTTTTTGTTAAGAGGGCAATCTTAGCGGTAATTTACTGGGAATGCACATTTGTAAAACAGAAATGGCAAACAGGCAGACTTCCTCTCATTTAAAGTCTGCAGAAGACAAATGGGTTGTTTGACCTCTGTACAAAAAACCTGGGGACTCTGTTTTTGCAGTGTTTCATGAGCACAGCAGCCTGATTCAATTCCTGAAGATTTATGGGCCCTGTGACCGGGAAAGGAGACTGGTGACCACTGCAGCCTCAATCAACCCACAACACCTCCCTTGCATCCCAGCTAGAGACCCTCCCAGGAGGCTGAAGTTCTAGCCCTCATTGCTATTCGAATGCACACATCTCCAATGTGGTGCTGCTGGCTGCCACTCCCTTGTGTGGGGGAGTGCCTTCCCCAGAGATGAACCCTCGAATCTCATCTCAATCCCCCATAAATCTTTTCCTCACCCCACTGACCCTCCAAAATCTCAACGACCATACCAAAGCAGCTAGATGGGAAGAATGGCATGATAAAGATAAAAGTGGTATCATTATAAAGGAATTTTTTTTAGCCACATTGATACATGTAGCTATTCTTCTCTAGGAAGTGACTAATGTGGACATTTTCCTAAGTTCTGCTCTGTTCTGCTTTTCCCACTCCCATCCCACCCTGCAAAAACCTAGAAACAAACTGTCACAATAAATTTCAATACTCAACAGCCCAGAACTCATTTGACCTAACAATGGCTTCCCTCTTCATGGAGTGGGAAAAACTGGTTATTGCTTCATTCATCCTCTGAGCAGATAGGAAATGCGGTGTCTTCTTCGGGCATTACCATGGTTTCATTTTTGTCTTCAATGGTTATGTGTGTGGCACCTGGGATCCCTTCTCCCAGTAAAAATCCCAGCCTTGTCAACAGTTCTTGAGCTGCCGGCGAACAGCTCGGTTCATTATCAGCCTTTGCTTCTGGAACAAAGAAAGAAAACAATAAAGATGCCCCTCTGGGGAATTTCAGCATTGCATCTGGATGAATTCGCACTACAGCTGCTTGTGTGGCGCTTTTGCGTATTTTTATAAAATGTACCAAGTTCGACAATGCCGCTTTGTCCTCTAGCAGTACATCCTAATTAAGACACTGTGACAGGTGAAGAAAATAGTAACAGAGAAACTCCAAGTGCAAAGGGTGAAATATTTCACCTGAACCAGAAGAGCCCAGTGTCCTTATCTGATAAAAATTCCTATTCCCATGTCATGTGAAAAATGAGTACTTCAGACACACCTGTGGGTAAGAAAAGCGTCTTACACTGAAGGAGCGTAGTGTGACCAATGCCAAAGAAAGCCAAAATAACTTAAAACCCAAGTGGCATGCTGGCTGAGGCCCAGGCTATTTAGATGTTGGAATGACACTGAGAGCCAAGTTCTCAGTAAACAAGACAGGGGCAGGAGGATTTTGGAGAAAACCTTGCTATGCATATTCCACAGCACTGGACATAATAACTAGCACCAATCATTAAGAATCTACATTGAAACGAAGATTTTCTCTTTCAAATCCCAGTGAAACATGTCTTCAGAGATTTAGCAATTCATTGGATTTAGTAATTCATTGTTGTCTGCACAGACACAAAGAAAAACCAATCTGAACTCTCAGAATGCTCCACAGGTATGCTGCAAAGTATGGCCTTTCTTGAGTTCTCCCTAAGGTTAGTCATTTGGTCCTTTGCACTTAAAGAGAATTTTACTATTGGATGATTTAAATGTTGAGTTAGAGGTTAACTTTTACCCAAAAGCCAAAGGATAATTATGGTTCACAAATAAAACATAAACATCAAACACCCTTATTACATTTAAATCAGCATCAAGATGCAATAATATACAAAGTAAACTACATTTACAAAAGTTGCAACTTAACCATATACAACCCAAAATATCACTGGTTTGTGTTAGTTGTCTAGCTGCCTAGACACATACATAAATCAACCTTGTTGCCTTAGATACAGAAATCTACAGATAATGGACTGAGGTCTTAAAAAAATAAAATGAGAAAAGAAGAACACAGTGATGTTACCACTGAGTATCACCAACAAAGCTCAATGCTAACTTTGCCTTTTATAAGAACTGCAAATTGAAATTAAGCAGAGCTTTGGAGAAGATCATCTGGATTACCCTTGTTCACATACATAATCAATTTTGCTAAGTCATGTACCCGGAATGGCAGCTACAGGGCAAACCAGACTAGTATTATCTTTAGGAAAGAAAGGCACCTACCACTTGCTTGCTCTCAAAATCTCTCAGGGTTGGGGTAGGAGGAAGAACTGTTTCCAGTCTGGATATTTTTAGTTCCTCTAGAAAACTGCAGTAGTAAAGTAATTGAGGTTTGATTATTCTGGGTCAAGAGAGTCTGATGTTTTTGGATCATGTGAGTTAAACTCAGAAGGACCAGCCGTTCTCTGCCAACAGAGGGTAAGGGAGCCCCCTTCGGCTACTCCACAGAAGGTCCCTTCCCACCAGAGACTTCAAAAACGAGCTAAGATTCTCAAATAGATAGGCACCTGGGAAAGGAAGGCAGGCACCAAACCAAATCAACACAACCGGGCACACCCGAGGGCTGAAGCACTCAGGACAGGATCTGTGCTTCCCTCCCACTGCCCCTCGCCCCTCCCCTGCCCCAAGGCTCAGGCAGGGCAGCTGCTTTATCTGAGGAGGCAGCTGGACAGGAGGGAAGGGCACACGATACAGAGGAGAACTGGGTGAGGGAGCAGAGATCAGGAGTTTCTCTATTCCACGCCCCCGTTTCCTGTCGAAACAGTCTCCACACTGCTATCCAACTGTGACTGTGCCCCAGAAAGTCTAGCTTCTGGTTCAACCTGAAACACTCTGGGGAAAGGGCCAGAAAATACTCCCAGTTGGCAGCTGCTCTGGAGGCAAGCGCAGCTGCATGGCTTGGCTGCCTCCAAATTTACCCAACATCAAACAAGGCCAAGGCTTATGGCTCATTCGGGACTTGCTTGAAATTCCCGGCTGCAGTGAGTCTCCAAGTGCAGGAGAGGGACGTCACCACCCCCAGCAGACACCACCTGGACACCGTGCCTGCACAGGATACACACCTAAAAAAGTCCTAAAAACAACTATTCAAAATCATCCCCCTTTAGATGAGTCGGTAGCAGTTCCAGGTTTAATGGTTGAGCTGAAGAGACATCCAACTTTCTTTGGGTGGAGGGTGGCTTGAGACAGGGTTTCACTATGTGGTTCTGGCTCTCCTTGAACTTACTATGTAGCCTAGGCTGGCCTCAAGCTTGTCTTGATCCTCCTGCCTCAGCCTCCCAATGCTGGGATTACAGGTTTGTACCACCATACCCAGCTCAATTGTCTTTTTACATTATTCTCTCTTCTAAAATATCATCCTAGTAACCTTCTCCTTAAGAGGTTCTATTTAGTCTTAATTCCTTAGTCTACATCCAGTCATCTGTGTTCCTCAAGCACAGAGCCTTCTGTCACTGCACTTTCCACTCTGGCACAAGGACCTCTAGGGGAAGAGCACCATCCTGGGAGAGATGAGTTGCCTGGAATCCACATGGATTGGTGCAAACCACTGTGAAATGGAAATATGCTTTCGCTTTCACAGTTGTTCGCCAAACACTGTGCTTTGAACAACCAGGTGATCTCCTTTAAGTGAACTGCTACTCCAAAATAACCTCTGAACCAAAGTTTGCTGGGTTACTCTAAAAGGAGATTCTATTCTCACTCATGTGGTTAATATTAAATCATTTATCAACAAAGGGCATGCTTTACCCAGTATCTGAGAGATAATATAACTGGGAGTAAGAAAGACCTCCTGTCATTTTGTATCACACAGATTTAAATAACGAAGGGGTTTGTGAAAGCTATGTTTGGAGCTAAGAGTAACCGGCCTTGTACTTCCCAAGAATCCAGTGGTGGAAGTGATTCTCCTCCCAACAACACATTTACAGGATCCTCAATATCATACCATGGTAGGAGGCTCACCCATGCATTAAAGGTAAAGACAAGTTCTCCAGTCACTTCCTGCCTCTTTGGCACTTATAGACCCTGCTGGACAATGGGGCACAAACTCCAAAGAGCCACTGATAAACTGACTGGTTTCCCAGTTGTTGCCATTGTAACTTCAAACAATCAGTGCTTTTCACAGTCCTCTTCTCACTCTTCCCTATGGTAACCTCAGAAGACAGAATGCTTTCCAGGCTAAAGCAGTCCTGGACCAACCTTACACTGTTAAGACGCTGAACCTCAGTCTCATCAGTGAAGTGGCCACATCCACTTGCCATAGGTTGCAAGTAATACATAAGAAACACATGACAAACCACAAGATGCTAGAAAAGCTCGCTATTATCTCTGCCAACTTTAAAACTAAAAGCCCCTACTTTCTCACTGTTATTTCATTTTCTGGTTTTACAAGTTCATATGTATTTTCAAAAATGTTTATATGTCTCTTACCTAAAAATACAGCTGTTTATAATTACTATGGACCAAATAGATTTTTATGGACTCATTATTCAATGATGGCAAATTTTCTTTTTGTGTGTGGCTGCATGTGCTTATGTACGTGGTAGATAGTGGGTAGTGCTGGGGATTAATCCCAGGGTCTCCTATATGGTAGGCAAAGTGCTCTACCATTGACCTACATTCCCAACAAATTCCCTCCTTTTATTGATTATAAAGGCCCCAATTTGGCCTCTCTTCACTGCTTCATTTCCCATTTAATCTTCCCTCTGGGGAAGGCTGTACTAGGATTGAACCTAAGCTTTTGCACTGAGCTACACCCCAGTTCTTTTTCAAATTTATTTTTGCTTTTAAAACAGGGCCTTGGTAAATTGCTAAGCTGCTCAGGCTAAGCTTGAACTCAAAATCTTCCTGCCTCAGGCTCCTAGAGCGCTGAGATTATAAATGTATGTCACTGTACCTGGCTCATACCTTCTTCATAAGTTAGGTTTTGTTAGAACTGTGGGGGTCCCTGAGGGTCATATGAGATCATTCCATAAATAGAGGCTCTTCTCTACACTTACCCTCCTGGCATTCTACAGAGTACTGGGCATCATCGACAACATCAGCCATCCTTAGCTATGTGACCTTCAACAACTGACTTCATGCAAAGTTTCCAAGATGGCACTTGCAAATCAATTCTGCTAAATGAGACATGCCACAAACTTGACATTAAGCCCTTGCCCTGATCCTAGTCTCCACCTATCCGAGACCTGCCTCTTGCTTTACCTCTTGTTACCCTTGATTTCTAATTATGAGCATTTTCCTGTATCCTTCTGGCTGCTCCTTCTCCTAAGCCATCATCAACACGCCCTGCCCCCCCACCCCGCAAGATGTCCCAAACCAGTATTTACAATGGAGCACCAATTAATGAACCTGCTGTTTCTGTTAATAAATTGTTCATTTCTAGGCTACAATATGAAACATATTACACAAGTTTTTAAACTTTTCATCTCATTTACCCCATATTGAAATTGTCACCAAACTTTACCATTCCTTCTTTCAAAATACCTGGATTAGCCTTTTTCTCTTCAATTGTACTGTCACTTAGCTATAAGACCCTATTCCCCTCCAAGTCTAGGGAGCTTTCAGACTTTGGATCAATTTTCTCATCTCTGTTTTTATTATCTTCTCTCTCTGTCTCCGCCCCCTCCAAGCTAGCAGATTCTCAAATGCTTTGGCCTCAAGACATACTCTCAAAAATTAATAGCTGGGCTTGGTGGCACATGCCTGGAATCCAAGTACTCAGAAGACTGAGGCAGGAGGATTGTTGTGAGTTCAAGGCCAGGCTGAACTGCAGAGTGAAACCCTATCTCAAATACACACACACCCAAAATTAATGAGGATTCCAATGAGCTTTGGCCGTTGAGTGTTATGCTTGTTGATATTTGTCACACTAGAAATTAAAACTAAGAATTCATAAATGTTAACTCATTTTAAGATAAAAATTCACTACATCCTAACTAAATTTTAATAAAAATATACTTTCAACTTAAAAAATTAGGAAGACTAACAATGTTTGGCATTTTTATAAATCTCTTTACTGACTTAATAGAAGACAGCTAGATTCTCATATCTCCATCTAAATTCAATCTTATTGGATATGTTTGTTGATTGACTGATGATGGAGACTGAACCCTGGGCCTCACATTCATTTCACCCCAAAGCTACAGTCCCAGCCACGTGATATATTCTTTTAGTTGAACCATGTGATTCAGAGTGCAGCCTAGGAGAGATTTGTAATTGGGTGTTATGGTTAATACGTTGTGTCAACTTGAGCAGTTTAGAAGTTTAACTGAGAGACTCAGCAGGGAACCAGGGTTCTTACTTTGTAAATATCCTCATCCTGTGCAAAGGAGGGCAAGGATATTTTGTGAGTGTTACACCCACCCTAAAGGGGGGGGTGGCCTATGTACAATTTAAGGGAGGAGAAGAGGCTTGTTTGCTTCTTTGCTCTGGCTGCTGCCTTGAAGTGCTGTCCCTGTGCCATGGCACCCTGCCTTGGACCCAGCTGATTATGGACTGAAATCTCCAGAAACTGTGAGCTAAATAAACCTTTCCTTGCTTTACTTTGGTGTCAGGTGTTTGTCTCAGCAATGAGAGAAAGTAACCAAGACATTGGGAAACAGAGGAGCTGGTTTTAGCGAATTACAGATATTGTTTGGGACCTCACAAAACTTGACAGAGAGTGATTACCTAAAGGTAAGTTCCAATGTGGATTCTGAACACACACATGAACTTTTCATATTCTGTTACAGTAAAATCCAATAGCCTGTCTTATCAGTTTCTGGTGCCGAATTTGCACCCATGGCCTTGCACATGCTAAACATGCAAGGGCTGTGTCACTGAGCTACACCCTCAGTTTGTGTTACATTTTAAATAGATCTTTTACATATGCAAGATTTTGTAACATCATGCATCAGGTTAGTTGAAAAATGTTGGTTTCGCAGATCTTGAAAATGTTGGCACATTTAATTATGCAACATCAAAATATCACAGTCATTAATATTACTGCAGATCTTAAAAGTCTAGGGAAGCCACCAAGCTCAATGGGACAGATGCAATTTCCCAAAAACCTAATTTTAATTTAAAAGGTCACGTTTAAGCATTGACAACTAATTCTGTGCATTTTTTTTAACTGAAGTGACAGGCTCATTTCATGCCTTTTGAAGAAAATGTGTGACAAATACATTTCTGAATAACCAGTTTGTCAGTCATTATTTCAAAGAAAAACGATGTTCCATTTAACAAGGGGCTGTTTCAGCTTGGAATTCAAACAATCACACACTTGCTTTGCCGAGAAAGACAAGCATCATACTTCAGCATGCAGCAGAAGTGCTTCATGTGGACTTCCCACTTCACCACACAGAATATTAAAAAGGCAGGTATTCAAGGGTCAGCATTTAATAACATTCATTATTTGCGGTGCTTTGTCAAGGACATTCATCAGTGAATTGTCTTTCCAATGCAAGTACATGGCAGTGAAAAGAACACCTCGACTACTAGTGTGAACAGGTGCCTTGCCTTGAAAAAGCAGTGTTAGAAGTTTTACTGACCCTTGGTTTTTTTTATTTTAATGAATTTTTTTATTTTAATGAAACATTATTTTATTTAATGGCTATAAATAAAGAATTCTTTAAAAAATTCTTACCTCTATAAAAATAACAGAATTTCATAACAAAATAATCAGAGAATAACAATGGTTAATATACAGTGTATCAGGATCTGAAAAGCACAGTCAAAATGTTACTCGGAGTACAAGTCATAAACAAAAAAAAGCAGAGACAAACAAAAGGACAAAACTCCAAAGCAGAGCACACTGGTACATGCCTGTAATCCCAGCTATTCCAAAAGCGAAGACAGGAGGATCATAAATTTGAAGTTGGCCTGGACAATTCAGAGACCCTGTCTCAAAACAAAATCAAAAGGGCTGGGGATGTGACTCAGGGGTAGCACACTTTACTAGCATGCATAAAGCTCAATCCCCAGGTCTGCAAAAAGAAACCGAAATTTAAAAAGTTTTGACTTTCACAAATCCACGAGAGGAGTCAAGGTCACCTTAGATACCCACAACCCATATTTTAAGAATCTCTGGGTTAAGTCCACAATTGTGTTAGAGGAAATTCCTTTTCTTAAAAATAAATAAAAACTATAGCCATATTACTCCCCCTCACCCTCATGATTGGTCCCTCATGCTCCCTTATATGCTCCACTTCTTGGAGTTAAAAGAGGGTACCTATTGTTACCAATTCCATTTCCTCACACTCATCTAAAACTTCACTCACTTTCACTACTCTCCTGGAACAGCCCTACTACTTGCTCTAAATTTTCTTTGTTTTTAAAAAAATAGCATACCTCCTCTTTTGATTTTCCTGTAGATTTTTGGCCTTGCAAACTTCTACAAGGGAGAAAACAGCAACAGAGACAGACAGAGGGAAAATTCATGGGTATTAGGATACTGTGGTCTTGTGGGTTTCTGCTTCTACCCTCTTGCCAGTGTTTCTTTCATCTTTTATTCACTAATTATAAATAAAATACCAAAGTTTCTCGGTCTTTTCTCTCAAAAAATAAAAAAATTAAAAAAAGGACAATCTTTTTTTCCCTAGTGTTACTCTATCATTTTACCTTTAAGCAAATAGCTGCCCAGTTTACATGCTGAGCTCTTTCTTGTGGCCCTGTTGGATTTTCCAAGTGTTGATTGTACACTTTTGCCTAGATGTTCCACCAGCATGTAAGGCCACACACCTGAAAACTGAACTCAACCAAAAAAACACTTGGTTCCCTCTCCCCTAGGTCCTCTTAACACAGCCTCACAGATCTAAAGCTGTCATCTTTTTCTCTTACAGTGGCTTCCACGTTTTTGTACCCTCAATAATCTTCCCATTCATCCTCTCTTCTTTCCTGACCCTAATTTGAGATTTTTTATTTCTTACATAACTACTAAAACTGTTTTTCACATCACCCTCTATGTTCCTAGTGTCTTCCTGACCCCTCTGCCCTACTGTATTATCATATACTATAGTGTAAATGTTTGGTTGTATTTCCTGTCTCCCAAATTCCAGTGGTAAAAGCCTAACCACCCCAGAGTGATGAATGAGAAAGTAGGATCTCTGGAAGGTGATCAGGTCATGAGAGCAGTCATTATGAGGTTGTCCACAGGGTGAAGTGATACAGAAACCTACAGGCACCTATAGGCATCTAGGTTTGAACTGTCCAAAGTGTAAGAACTCAATTTCTGTTGTTTATATACCACGCGGCTTGTGGTATTTTTGTTATAGCAACCTGGAATGGACTAAGACACCCGGTAAACCTTCAGGCACAGCATCAATTAAGTCTTTCCCATGTTCAGAATCTCTACCTGCAGAACTCCTGACTCATCTGACAGCTTGGGTCAGTCCACGTTACTTCCACCTTTGAATCATAATCATTTTGTACACAGGTCTTCAATACTTTATCAGACACCTATGCTTGATACGTGGTCTCAAATACCATCTAGCACTTTTCACAGCTTAGGAATTTAACTGATAATTACTGAAGGAAACGTAGGATGAATGGATTCACTACCACTAGTTTTTCTTCCACTGGATACATGCCGGGCACTCTCACTTCCCCACTCCCACCTGACAAAATCTTTATCTTAGTTGAACAGAAGGACATCATCATTTTAAGAAACTGAAACTTAAAGATAAAGCAAGATCAAGCTTAGCTACTGAGAAAGCAAGCATATAATAAGGGAAATACAGCTATATTTTATTTCTTAAACTAGGCAGTGAAAAGATAGGTACCATTATTCGTTACATCTCCTTAATTTGGTACATTTCTTTGAATGTTTCAAATAGTAAACAAAAACCCAAGGCATCAAAATTTACTTAAACATTTATCTAAAAGAGGTCACCCTCTTTACAGTAAGGAAGGTTTTCACTTATTCTGTTGCTTCATATTCATTAGTTTTATTTGCTAACCAGACTAACAGAAAAAAAAGTTTCATCATATTTTGAGATTGATCTACACTGAGCAATGACTCACAGGCTAAAAATTTTCCCATCCCTCCCCATCAAAGCTTGCTCAAGTAGCTAATGATATAGTAAAGAAAGGCAAAATGAATTACAGTTGTATCTAATAAAAAAAAAATAAAGTTGTGAGTCCTCTTATAATTTAATAATCCTAATTGGTCTGAGTTTTCTTTCCCCATAAGGCAAAGATATTGTTTTGAAGAGTAAATGACACCCCCCCCCCAAAAAAAAACAGATTGGTTTAACAACCGGAGGCTTATTTATAATGACTATTCTATGTGACACACAGCTTATTAAGGTTTGGATTGAGTCTGAGGACTTAATTAAGTTACTTCGGTGGGGGAGGCAGAGAAGAAAACTGCTGTGTTTCAAAATATTTTAAAATACTGAATATGGTATTTTGTTTCTTCCTAAGGATGTTTCTAGGCGAGAGCAAACTTTAATAAACAAACTTTGCTTACAAATAAAAATCCATCCGTTCAAGTCCACTTCCCAGATGGCTAAATAAAGTTATATATCAACAGAATTATTTACGAATTAATTAAAAAAAAAAAAGAAGAGGGAGTTAAAAATCAAGAATTGACGGAGCTGCATGGAAGCACTAAACTAAAAATGAGGCAGCGCAGTCTGGAAAGAGTATTTAAACATTTAGGAATATGTTGATATTTCATTAGTCTACATGAAATTTCAAAGACATACCACACAAGGAGCTGTTTTCAACAGACCCTGTTAGTGTGGTACATACAGACTTGGTATGATTGACAGCATCCAGAAGTGTTCATAGAGACAAGTAAGAATGCCTGAATGAAGTAGGGGAAGCAGAAGACTGCACTTTAAAGTGAAATTTAAGTGATGGTGCCAATATCAACCCTTAGAGTTTAGAATTTGCCCATCATAGGTGCAGGGGATATAGCTCAATCACATAGCGCCTACCTGACAAGCACAGGTGCTGAGTTTGATTCCTGGTACCCCTCCACAAAAAAAAAATAAATAAATAAAAATAAAAAAATCATCTAAAGAATTTGCCCATCATGCATCTGAACATGCCTGAATAACAAACTCAAGTAATTTTAGCTAGCTCAAGTGTCTCCTTCAGGTTCAATAACCTGGGCATAAAATTTATACTTTAATATGGGAGTCTTAATTAACTCCATTGAAATTTAAAAGATTCCATGAGGACTGAAGAACACATCACCCTTTGCTTAGTGTTGAGTTCAATTCTGTTAGGCAACTATCCTTCGAACCAAAGAGTAACTCTGCTGGGACTAAAACCAACATCATAGGTGTCTTCACACACGACCATATGCCCTCATTCACACCCCAACTTACACACTTAAAAAAGTGAAAATATATCCTGTTTCTTAATTTTAGCAGAGATGGAATTGTCTGGTCTGTTTTCGAAGTCCATGTGTTATAATTTCAGTTCCCACAGAGCCTGATGCCAAATCAGAGATTCAGGTCTTAGGTGTGAGCACACATGCAAATTTGGTCTCTCCACAGCAGGACCAATGGCTGCATTTGAATTTAGCTTGGCCAACAGCCAAGCACAATTACTTCTCTTGCCAAGAAAGGTGGCCAATTCTGCCTTGGGCAAGGTGAGAAAAGTTGACAGTGGGAGGAACTATTTATAACCTCGTTTCTTAGCCCAGTAAAAATCCTCAATCTCTCCCCTCTCACAAGATATCCCTATATGGACCCCAACAATTCAATCCTCACAACTATAGGAAGAGGTAACATAGTGGTGTCTAGGCTAGGTAAAGGCCCAGGGGCATAATCAGACAAGATGACAAAGACTTTAGGGGTAGGGATGAGGTTAAGGGATGGCAGCCTAATCTAAGATGGACAGACAGCTTAGCTTGGTAAATTCAATGACTGAGACTTCAGAGGAACCAATTTTTGTTTTTACTTCAACATGTAGAATAGAAATGAACAAAGTATTCGTACTCAGGAATATACAACCAAGAGTTCTTGTATCAGTTAACAGCTGTCCTAACCTCATACACAACAGACTCTCCACCTTCACTATACACACCCAGTACCATATGCCTCCCTAGGCCCAAATCCTTGCGGTGAGCCTCTTCAACCACACAACTGGGTATTGAGTCAGAAAGGATAAAGTGGACTTGCTCACATCAGGACTCAAGCAACAGCACCTCCTGCCTACCCAGCACACCCCATACCACCTCCTCCTCTAACCAGTGCAATCTTCCTGATTTCAGCATCTGTTGGTTCCCCTCTCAGCTTGTGCTCTTTCTGATTTCTGCTAATTCCCCATTTCAGCTTAATTTTAGCTATATTTTAACCACCACTCCACTCTCCTATGTTGTCCTACTTTCCGCTATACAACATCAGAAAAACAAAATGCACACATAATAGTTACAACATAAAGGAGCTGTTTCCCCACCACCAATGAGGCAGAAGAGGATATCCAATATTCCAAAGTGCAATCATGGATGAGTTTTCTTTCTTCAGTATTTTTTCAAACGGGTGTCCATACTGAGGGCAAAATAAGCTTTTACCTATAGGCCAAGATTCTTTCGTGTTGAGGCAGGAGAACAGGGTACAAATTCAGAGCACCCATATTAAAAGGCCATTGAGTTGTGAGTTGGGCACTCCCAAGAAAAGAACAAATTTAATTCTTGAATTGATTTTTAAAAATAAAGAACTATTAATGCATCTACTAAATGTGATTAAATTCATAATGTCTGCAATACTTACAGATTTAGACACTCCATACCCTCCCCCCTCTCCCCCCAGGAAAAAAACCCTTAACAAAATATAAAGTGTCTTAACTAAATTTTTCTATGAATTTTTTAGCCTATTCTTTAATACACTCTAAAGAAAAACTTCAGATGTTGAAAAGAGAAAAGAATCTTTGCAAAGTTACCAAATGCTTTTAAGAACTTGGCTCTTATAAACTTTGTCTAGTTAAAATTTCAACAGCCAATGCCTGAATAGGTTGAAGTGGTAAAAATGATGAAAACAAAAAATCTTGCAGTTTCTTAGTTGATTTTTCTTGTCCCCTCAAAGCCCAGGTAGGTCAGAATTCGGAGGGAGCAAGGCCCAACCCTTACGAAATGCATATACACCCATGCAACTGTTCCTAACCTGTGTATGTAATTCCAAGAAATTTATATTAGCTAAACAGATCTCTGTAAACTGCCCACAAAGGGTAAGACCTCTCAAATACATGTAGTTAAGGAAAACATTCCTGCAAGGGCACTCAAGTTTCACTCAGAAATATGGAGTGCCATTCTCTACAATCTTTAGGGCAGGAAGGAGAAATCACTGAAAACATTTTCTTACCATTCTCACTGGGCTCTGTGGGCTTGGACACTTCTCTGAACGGGATTATAACTGCATCGCCAGGCACCCTGGGGCTTTCCACATACTTGGGCTTCCTGATGGGACCTGTAGTGGGAAAGATCTGAGTGTGGCTAATTTTTTCCAGATGCAAATAAAGCTTCAGAATGTACAGTGTGTGTCTTTATGAGGATCCAAATACGCCTAAAGGAAGAGCCAGCCTCTTCCCTCCCTTAAACACACACACACACACACACACACACACACACACACACACACACACCCCGCACAAGTCAACCTCAGGGCAGACACGGAATGTCCAGGCTGGGCTGCCAAACAAGAGTAAAGCTCAGTTTGGGGAACATAAACTCTGACAAAAACGCAAGCTTTTCTCTGGCTGGGAAGTCTCTACAGCTGTCTTCACTGCATCAAAGCCACCGCAAAGTAGGTGACTGTGATATATTCAAACCTGGACAGTTTGTGGTGGAGGCTTTTTTAAAAAAATATCATTCTCCTCTAACTGGATAAAGATGATTTGGTTGCTTGGTACCTCCAAAGTCAGGAGGCAAGGATAGCAAACAGCTGCCTCGTAATATCTACAAGCTCTAAGCAGCCAATGAACACTGGCATCTTACTGGGCTGGTGATGCAGGATAATTGTGGGGCCCGGAGGATCACTGCTGCTTCCTTGGCAGCTAAAATAGCTGCCCTCAAAGCAGCACAGCAGCCAATGCAGCATGTGACTCAGGGACACTAGAGAGACAGTCTTATCTCCCTCCTCCAACCCCGACTTGTCATCAGAAAATCTGAAATTCTTAATAAGACTGGATGGACCCTCATTTGCTGCTGGGAATAGGCAACAGTAAAGCCACTTTGGACAACACATTAACACTAAGTTGATCAAAAGGTTAAACACACAGTTAGCACGTGGGCCAGCAATTCCACTCCTAAGTGAATGTATCTGCACACATACCATCATGATAGTGTTATTTATAACAGCCAAAGTCCCATCAACCAATGAAACAAATGTGATACTGCCACACACTGAAATATTACTGGGAAACAAAAAGGAATGAAGCACCAATTCCTACTAGAATATGAATGAAACTTGAAAACACTATGCTAAGTGAAAGAAGCCGGTCACAAAAGATCACATACTGCATTATTCCATTCACATGTAATGAGAATAGGCAAACCTACAGATGCGAAAGGGCTGAGGATATGCAGGTTTGTGAGGTGATGACTAAGGAAATTCTTTTGAGAGTAGGAAAATGTTCCAAAACTAGATTGCAGTGATCCTTTGTACAACTTTGCAAGCACCCTAAAAACTCCTGTACCATAGATTAAGTGGGTGAATTGCATGGCATATAAATTATATTTTTAAAAAACAGTTTTTTAAAGAAACAGACTCTCCTGTTCTATCTGCTCACTCCAAATATCATTTCATTATGGTCTAGAATCACCCAACTGATTCACATTTTCCAAGGCTGCCTTTTTGTGTGTGCACAGATGATTTTTCTTCAGCTTTTATTTTTCATTAACATGTTTGCAGTACATAATGATCACACTCCTTGTGGAGAGCAAGTACATGTACACACCACATCTTAATTCTTTTTCCTTCCTCTCCCCTCCCCTCCCTCCGACTCTCTGCCTGCCCCCTCCCCTTCTGCAAAAGATCTATCTCCCTATTTCCTATTATCTTTTTATTTTGCTCTTTATTTATATTTCGGGTTTCTCATATAAAAGAAATCATATGATATTTAAACTTGTGGGTCTGATTTATTTTACTTAACATTATGGTCTCAAAGTACAACCATTTTCCTACAAATGACTCAAGTTTATCCTTCTTTATGGAAGAGTGGTACTGCATTGTATATAAATAACACATTTTCCTTACCCATTCATCTGTTGATGAACATACATGCTTTTTCCAAGATTTAGCTATTATGAATTGTGCTACTATAAACACAGGTATGCTTGAATCACTGTAATATAATGTATTTAACTCTTTCAGGAAGACACCTAGAAGGAGTATAGCTGGGTTGACTGGAATTTCTATTTTTAGTTTTTTGAGGAGTCTCTATACTGATTTGCATAATGGTTATTGCCTTATATTTTGAACGAGGCCACAGACACAAACACTTTTTATCAATAAGAGAAGGAATGGTTGAAGTAGCTCTACGCAGGGGTCTATGACTGACCCCTACACAGCCCTGAGCCACTGCCCTGCCTGTTCTGGGGCCCCATCTCCATCCTTACACAGTGAAGGGGTGATACGGGCAGACTCTGAACAGTATCTTACACATCTTATACATCTAAGTATATGGTTTATGGTGAGAGATGCTGCCATCTAAAGGTTTACTGTAAAAGTATCTACACTACTAGAAAAAATAATCCAATTCCCAGCCAGCAATAAATACATCTTAAAATAGGCTGTTATCAAAGAAGCCTCTATACAAATAAGGATTATTTAAAACTTTAGAAACCATAATTTTAAAATGACTAATGTAATATTTAATGGCTGTCTTCCTAATGTATGTAACCCTGTCTGAAAGGATGTTTTTTAAAGGTTACAAGGGGAAGAGGGAAATATGCTCACAGTCTAGGTGGAGAATAGAGGCTACACGATGGGACACAGATTTTATCTAAAACATACAAATATCCCCAAACTAATACACAGGAGGAAGACTAACATATCTTCTGTGGAAGAGAAGTACTAGGAAGAAGGTCTGAGCAAGACAGACAGAAACATAACTGGACAAACATGAGAAGCCATGCATGCTTTTGGATTCTCACCAACTCCCTAAGGTAAAGTAGATCACTGGCATCATTTTCCTCTCCAGTCTCGTCCATTTAAAGGACACAGAGAGGCAAAGTCCTTGAATTATTGCCTTCTGATGATTTGTAGCTCCTGCAACCAGCAGCCATACCCAGCGCTCAAGAGATACTGGTGCTGCTTACCTTTAACTGTTCAAGGTCCACTAAGGGCAAATCTAAGGAGATTTGTTTCTTTTATTGCTTTTTAGTTTTTTGGTACCAGGGATCAAACTCATGACCTTACACTTGCCAGGCAGGCCTTGTGCCACTGAGCTAAATCCCCAGCCCCAGGAGATCTACTTCTTGACTCCAATCTACCTCTCCATTACATTATTCAAATTATTCTATCATAGTCCATACTTAAAAAATGGGTTATTTCAGATGGGCATCAATAGTTACTATAAATCAGAAGGACACAGAATCCGGTATCACCCAGAGGCTTCAGAAGGCTCCGATGCCCATCCATTTAATTGTGTGCTGGACTGTGTCAGCTTGAGTAAGAGAAGTTCAACTAAATTGGCTCAGCAATTCCACACCCCAGGGTGTAGAAGGCCCACCCTCAGGCAGCTTGTCACCTGGATGGTCCAAAGGGGAAATGAAGAAGGACGGATCTGCTTGTTTCCCTGAGGAGCTCTAGTCCCCACCTTCCCCTTCATCTCCTGGCTCCCATCGCAGACCCATCGGTTTCCTGATACAGACTTGCACAGGACACTGCAGTGAGCTCCCAACTTCGACTGGATCCTTCCGTCTCCAGTGTGCAGACAGACCCTCTGCACTCTTGATCATCCAACTCTGTGGGCAGCCACTGTAAGCCAATCTTGTGAATTCTTACATATTTGTACATCTTGTATCATATCTGTTTCTTTAGTAAACACTGAATGATACAGTCTGTAACGGCTGGCTCTGAAGCAAGTGCTAGCTCTAAGAAATACTCAACACCAAGGAGTCAGGATGTTAAGAACAGACTCAGAAGTTGGACAGCTCTAGATTCAAACATTATCCTCCCTCTTTATCTCCCCCTAACTCACCCTTAGTATGTCCCAGAGTAAAAAATATGCAAATGAGTCTCCTACAGTAGAGGGGAAATCCACAAGTACAGAGACTAAGCCACTCTGATTCCCAGGCATAGCCAACAATTACGCCTGGACCGAAAGTGATCTAGAATATCCCCCCCCCAAATAAAACATATATTCAGTGATCATACAAGGCTAGGTACTTACATTAATTCACTTATTCCTAATACCTTTGAGAAAAAGCACAATTTCCTTCATTTTTAGGTCAAGAAACTCAGGTTCAAACAAGTTCAATAATTTGCTCAAAGCCCACACAAGAAAAAGAAAGAATTCAAACTCTGGTCAATACAGTTTTGAAGCTCATGCACTAAACCAACTCTTGGCACTCACAATACTAGGAAATCTAGATTAACCATACAATTCTAGAACAAGACCAGGGAAACCAGGCATGATGCAAAATGCCTATTACCCCAGCATTCAGGAGGCTGAGGCAGAAGGATCTCAAATTCAAGGCCAGCACAGAGTACGTAACAGTCTCAAAACACCAGGTCGCTGGAACCACTATCCAATTGTCCACAAACCACAGCTGGATGATAGATAAACACAAATCTTTTATTCATCCTACATGTCTCTGACCTCCTCTAACTTTTACTAGGAGTTGAAATATTATGAAGCAAATTATAAACAAGTGCTCTCCAACATGACCCTTTTTATTTAAATTGCTTTTCACGAACAGTTGAACCTCAAACACTGTAAAACAAGATAAATTTATAGCCATAGAGGTTTTATTCTTCCCCTACAATTGCTCATTAGAGAATCTGTGCGTACTTTTATATTAAACAGAACAGATGAATGCTCGTTTGCCTCCGTTCCCTTCTGAAACACTATTAAAACTGCAGTAAAGGGATTAAAGAGAGACTGACAGGAAAGGGAAGAACCACAGGCAAAAATCAGACTCAAAGTGGGAAACAGATTGCCAAGGAGGAGGGAGCTGTGATGAGGGCCCATCCAGGCCAGAGAGCCTCACAGCTGCCAGACTGTTGTGTGGCAGTCCCAAGTGAGGGCACAAACAGCAGGATAGCTAGGCTCTATTTAAAGGAAGAGTTAAGACCCCCCAGAATCTTATCCTAATCCAGGGAAGTATTGCCTCCCTCATCCTGGAGGCTGAGGTTATTCTCTGGAAAGTCTGAATTCTAAGACTATGGAGATTCAAGAGCCAAACTGAAAAACTAGGATTAAGAAAACTTCCATGTACAGAATGCCAGGCCCAGGCTGGGGATTTAGCCTAATGGTATAGTGTCTGCCTGGCAAGCACAAAGTTGCGAGTTTGATTCCTGGTACCAAATAAATAAATAAATTAATTAAATAAAATTGTAGAATGCCAGGCCCAAGAGCACACATCCCTCGACTCGACTCAGTCAAGTAGACTCTGGCCACATCGTAGATCAAGGCAAGAAGATGTAGAGGATTCCTCCCTGGGGAAACTCACCGAGAGAAAAGAGGTATCCATTGTCATAGTCAGAGACCATGCCCCAAAGAAATGGTGGACACTGACAATCACACTCTAGCACAGCCTGCCTTCCACACACTTTTCCATCAGCTTTTTAGCACTTTGTATTTGCATAACAAATGAGGAATTCTCCATACAGACCCTGCCAGGAAGGGACGCTACCCTGCAAGATAGTGACTAAAAGAGGTTCAAAGAAGACCTTTGAGAAAATAAGGAGAACTATCCCCAGGAAGAAAAGCGATACTATATCCACTATGCAGGACACATTGTGACCAGCACACTCTGATACCCTGATGCAGGCAGCTGACCGGTGTGGCTGCAGTGAGGTCCCACTATAATCACACTTAAACCACCATCTACTAAACCACAATGTCACCAACTCTGTGCCGCCCATAGGAAAAATTCCCCGAAATGAACCAGTCACTTGTCAAAGAGATCAAAAGCAGAAAACACATCTCCCCCAAAGTTCCTCAAGGAAAACTAAGGTCTAGCATTTTTCCACAGCTTTTTGTTTAAAAGAAAATACCCCACCATCCCCAACATAAGTAACTTCAAAGTAAAATAATTCCTGCTTTACATAAACCAAGTTATATGGTTAACTCCTGAATTACGCAGAATGGAATACTGCAGAGTATGCACACGGAAAGCACAGTATTCCTGCTACTAGGTGTGTTTTAAGGCAAGAAGCTCTTAAACACAGGGTTGTCAGGTATGAGGGTGAACCTGTGCTTCTCTGTAGCTGCCTCCCATCTTGGTCACTCTGGGAAAGCTGACCTAGGATGGCACCACATCAAAGAGCTTCCCCAGCTTGTCCGTGCACAGGATCCTCTGAAAGTCTTACTACAATGCAGACTCTGATATCTGGGGTAGGGGCTAGGACCTCAGACCATCCTTCCACAGCCAGGGTGGGCCTCCAAGGAAGACCATGGTTGAACACCCGCTGTCAGGTAAGTGGGGTCTGGTGCCATGGTGAGAGCCTCAGCCAGATTACAAGGGCTCTAAAAACTCAAAGGAACAAAAAGTGTGCCAAGAAGAGGTTAAATAGCCATAAACTTGCAGATGCCAAGGGGCACTGTGTGCAGAACAGCTGCCGCCAGCTTCCTGAATCGCACAGAAGGGCCTCGTGTCAGCATGGAAGGCGGCAGCCAGAATCTTCCCTTCATCGCCCTACTATGCAACCTCAGAAACTGCACATGCACGCCGGTCTGTATCCTGTCTTTGCATGGATCTCCAAATATACTTCACCCAGCGGCCAGGTTTTTTTTTTTTTTTTTTTTTGGTTTTTGTTTTTTTTACTCTGACATTTAATCACACAGTTATTCTGCTGCTTAGAAACTGCCTTATAAGGAATATTTTTCAAAAGGGGATGGTAGAAATAAACCAAACTGGGCTTTATCTCCAGGCAGTGAAAGAGAAAAAGGCAGGGACTACTTTTCATTTCTGAGTGTTTCAATTTAAAAAAAAAAAAAAAATATATATATATATATATATATGCATATTTGGGTCACAGACCACCTGAAGCTACTTATTGCATCAAAAGTATATCTTACATTTTTCATGTCATCCAGAGACTATGAAAAGTGACACTTGGGGTTATCAATCATTTTAGGGATTCTTTAGAATCTTGAATTTTCACAATAAAGGGTCCTTTCAATTTTATCTGATCTAGGTTTTCATTTCACATTGGGAAATTTTCAAAAGATGAGGAAAATGAAAGGAGATGAGTAAGGAATTGGTGGAAGAGGTTTTTTTGTTTGTTTGTTTGTTTTTTAAATCTCTGATGCAGATGTCACTCAATAGCCAATTCCAAATGGTAAACCATGGCATGAGATCAGAGTTTTGGATTTTTAAAGAGAAAGGCGATCACATAGAGCTTCGAAAGTCTGATCCCTTTCCCTTCTGTACCCCAAAAGGAAAGCATGCAATGGGGAAGAAGAGGGAGGCATACAGTTTGAGGCCAACAA
>RJWT010007087.1:0-28141 GCA_004365215.1 Cuniculus paca | reverse complement strand
AATGGGGAAGACTATTCCTGCTAGATGCTCTATCTTGACTAGGTCCAAGTTTGGCTTCCTGACCCCTGAGCCATATAAAGCCATAAAAATAGAAGCAAATACCCTCAAGGGAATGGCTAGCTTCAGAATACAGCTTACTTCAATGATTTCCATTTAGTGTTTGCCTAGGTATTCTTTACTTTTGTGCCAGAACACTGATGCATTTAAGATTATTTTATCTGCTATTTCAGGATGCTTTAAGCAGAAAGCGGGTCCAGATACTTAGTTCACCACGATGTGGGAAGCAAACGCTGAAATTAGTTTCTCATGGCAACATCACTAAAGTACATCATCCTTCATTTTAGCTCATCAGTTTTTAAGGGTTTTCTGTCTCAGTAGAAAATAAATCTGACATACTCCTAACCAAAAAGAATTGTTCAGTATGATGGTGATTCCCAATTAGAAGTAGGTAGAAGATATCCGCCTGGAGGTAGAAGATAAATATCAAAAACTCTATGTACATTTTTAAAAAGAGGGACTTCTTCTCCATTTCCTTTTAAAAATTATAAATACCAAGAAACACATTAACCTGTAACTATTATTGAGGGTCATTACTACACAGAAAGTCTCAGTGAAGCATAAAGCTTAGAGACTGCTAAAGTGGATAGCATTTCTCAGTGAGTCTTTTCCATGGACCCATTCTGAGGGCTACAAGTGTTGGAAATTTTTATTTTGTTTTCATTTCAGTAACAATATGAAAAATGTATTTTACCATTTTTAAAGAGAAAAATCAGACTCAGTGCCATTATTAAAGAAAAAAACTTCAGAAGTAAGGCTGACAATTCTCAGTGTGAGCCAGCTCTCGTTCTCCCTCTCCGGGTGTGTGTGTGTGTGTGTCTCCCTCTTGTTTCAGACAGGATTTCTCTATGCAGCCAAAGCTGGCCCCAAACACAAAGTGATCCCCCTGCCTCAGTCTCTCAGGTGCTTGAATTATGGGCACTAGCCATCACATCTGGCTATATTTTTTCTTTAAAAGGGATCCAAATCTAGGAACTTGGAACTCAGAGGCTAACAGCATAAGCTTCCTGACAGCTAGTTCTGTTACCAAACAAGAATTTGGTACCAAGGCAGGGAATGTGGGCTTTAGTCCAGAGCCATGGAAAAAAGGGAAGTCAGACAACTATATGAGGGGTTTACTTTCTACCTCTGGCACATTCATTCACCTTCTTACCATGCAGACTAAAGGTAAAGACATCCTCCTTTCCAATAAGGATATATCTCCAGGCAATTTGTTTTCAAGTCACTTCTGGACATAGTTTGGGTCTACATATGTAAATAAATTACAAGAATGTGATGATTCCATTTCATGGTATGGATAAGTTTCATAAGAAAAAATGCAGTAAGGAACAGATTTGGGGGAGAGAAAAACATTTGGTTGACTAACCAAATGCACAGTACTCAGATGAAATCAGTTCCATTCAGGGACAGAATGAAGTTGGCTAAGTGACAAGGTGTGAAATACTTTGACAGTAGACTTCTGGTAAGCTGGCTACTAATTTTCAATTTTTTAAAAAAATAAATGGTATTAATTAAAGAGGGACTTACACATTTTTCAAGTTTGAGAAACACTGTTCTATACTAAAAGGTTTCACACTGCTGGGTTTGAGTAACTGGGTTATCATTGTTTGTTCTGTATCTTAGACTTCATTTGTACTACTCTAGACACTGTCTTTGAGTTTATGATCCCTATCTGAACTCTCCAGGGTGAGATACATTTCAAACTTTGACATCACTAGGCATTTTGGCATATACCTATAATGCCAGCCCTTGGGAGGCTGAGGCAGGATTGCTTTGAGTTTGAGGCCAGCATGGGCTACATAGTGAATTTAAGGCCAGTCTGAACTGCATAGGAGAATCTCTGTCTCAAAAACACAAAAGCAAACAAAAATAATAAAATAAATAAAATGAAAAATATTCAAAATCTTTTTAAGAAATAAATGTATGTGATGTTACATCTCACAGAGGGCTCAGGCAACATACCGTAATGAGCATGTCAATTATTCTGTATTCCTACAGAAATGTATATTCACACTAAAAAATGGAGGGTAAAGATCTTCAATAACCTTTTATCAGCTTATAGCATGTTCTCCCATTTAAAAGGCTTAGAAAATTTTTGATTTTCATAGCATTTTCAGTTTCTAAATCATAGAAATGAACTTAAAGATTATCTGCTACAGAATGAAAAATCAAATAAACTTCATTAGGATTTGATCTGAATAAAGGCAAAGGCCTCACCTTAACATATATGAATACATAAACTATATAATTTTTCTTCCCAACTACTCAGAAGTCCCTTTGTATATCACTTCTCAGCCTTTTGGCTAAGATCAAGTGTATGTGCAGAAGTCCCTTTGTGTCTATATGTGGCTTAGTAATTGAGGATACTAAAATGTCAAAAGTACTTAAATGCTTACAGGAATTTTAATTTATTCCTAAGGTATGCTATTAGCTATACTTGACTATGACTTCAGTGTTTCTATGTCTACCAGTATGGGTAAAAGGCAGGGAAAGAGAAGCCTGAGAAATATACTTATTCAAAAAAAACCTGTTCTTTTCTAAGAAGCCTTAATAAGAAATCTCTCCCTTCTACAATACTCATGGCTGTTATCGTAATGGTTTGATTCTATGGTAAACAGTATACAAACATAAAGTGAAAGGTATTGCACAGAAACCTAAGTTGTACGTAAGGAAGTTGAAGTTAAAACCGTGACAGATAAACAATTTTATTAATAAAACATCACAGAAGTAAAATCCAGGTCATGAATATTGATATTAACCACATTTGGAGACAGTGAGACACAGGGAAGAGTCTGAGCTGTGTAGATACGCCTGGGTTCAAATCCCAGTTCTGCCAGTTGCCTCAGTGTAGAACTGTAATAGTACCACACCCATTTTCATAGTTAGAAAAAAAAAGCATTTAGAACAGAAGTACAAAGTAAACTCACAATGAATATCTGCTGCAGAGACAGTAGTGATGGGTTAATTTTTAAATTAACTTTATATGCTATAGATTTATGTTACATTCCTCAAATAACAAAATCAGGCATAAAATTAGTAACAAAATCTTCTGAAGTTTTGAAATAAAAAAAATTTCTCCCTCATGACCAGTGATGCTTACTGACAAGGCAGCCAGAATTAGGACGTGCCAGCCAGCAGAGCACTGCAATAGATGTTTCATCATTTCCGTATGATATGACTTTCACTTCCTTGTTCTATTTGTTTCCATGTACTCTGTCTATATTTTTGCCAGTCGTGCTACATGACACAACACTACTTCAAATCTTTGTAGTTTAAATAATCTAAAAGAATTTAAAAACTAGAATTTTTTTTTAAAGAGGATAGAACAAAACAAAACAAAAAGAATAGAGTCAAACACAACATAGCATTTCAGAAGAGAACACTGCAAGGAATACAGGTCTTCAAAACACAACAATAGGAGATTAACAATGGCTACCCTAGTGTCTCTTGTTTTCTTCAAAATGGTTGCTCATACATTCACATACAATAAACTCAAACAAAACAAAACAATATAAAACCAGATAAAATAAAAGAGTGAAAGTATTACAGGCCTTCAAATCAGACAATAAATCAATAGTGGCCACCTTAACATCCTTTCTTTTTTTCAAAAAAGCTGTTTATATCTTCTCACATATTGTAATCAAATAGTAGAAAACCAACTTATACCAATCAAATCAAAGAATAAAAGCATTACTGGACTTCAGAACATTTCCCCCATATTTATCAGGGATTTTGTATCTTATTGAGTCTTTCAGAAAAACTAGAATTTTTAAACTGGGTGTGGTGCACACCTGTAATCCCAGCACTCAGGAGGCTGAGGCAGAAGGATCACCTCAAATTCAAGGCCAGCTGGGCCAATCTGAACTGAACTATATATAGCAAAATATATCTCAAAAATACTTCCAGTATTTTATTATTAATGGCCCAAAAGGTCTATATTCCTTTTTGAATAGCTGTGCTGTTGCCAAATTCTCATATATGAAAATTAAAAATGTTGAGTTTTCACTATTAATACCATTTTCAGTAACAAAAAGAGACACCCCCCCCAAATGGTATTGCCAAAACAAGAATAAATAAATAAATATGTATATATTCATTCATTCATGGCTAATTTGGAATCTACTATCCTATTTCAAAGGTCTTATCAAGGTAACATGTTCAGTAATTTCTGATCTACTTTCAAGATATTACTTACATTATAGTGAATTTCAGATTTGGTTTTTTTTCCTTTTTGAGACTGGGTTTCACTACGCAGTTCAGGCTGGCCATGAACTCACTTTGTAACCCAGACTGGCCTTGAACTCACAGCACTCCTACTGCTTCAGTCTACAGTGCTGGGATTATAGGGGTGCACCAGCACACTGGCATGAATCTCAGCATATCTGTCTATGATATTCATTCATTCATTCATTCATTCATTCATTCACTTGTTCTTGAACTCAGTGCTTGTGCAAGTTATTCACATGCTTTACCATTGAACTATATACCCAGCCCCATTGAGGACTTTTAAAATGTGTTCATTAATATACAATTTCAAGCCAGGTATGGTGGTACATTCCTATAATCCCAGGACTTTTGAAGGATGAGTCAGGAAGACCCCAAATTCAAGCCCAACCTGGGGTAACTTTGCAAGATTCCATCACAAAATAAAAAGGTCTAGGAATGTAGCTCTATGGGAAGATCCTCAGTTGAATCCCCAGCACAAAAATAAATAAATAAATAAATAAATAAATATCCTCCCAGGCTCTTAGCTCAGAAATTCTCATGAACTTAAGTTTTGTAGTGTATACTTAAGTTACTATATATAGATCCATAGCAAACAACAAATAATTACAATTAACTCAATTCATCTATTCAATATTTTAAGTGATTTAAAAATGATATTGAATCTCTTCATGCTATATTTTCAGTTTTAATTAAGTTTCTATCTTACCTACATTTATAGTTCCTAAAAGCCCTAAGTCTATGTTGTTGCTACATAGTTTTTAATTGTTAAATTTTTACATTTAAACAATTTAATCTAAGAATTCTTATTAGGAGATACAATATAGCATTGAAAAAGACTCAGATTGAAATATATTATGACAGTAAATTCTTGATACCCCAAAGTAAATTTATCCAACCTATTTTTTCATTACATGCCTCAACCAGAGTCACTGAGTATTTCATTCCCCATTAACTTCTCTGTGTAGCGGAGAAAATCAATTTTGCTGTTTCTAATAAGTCTACGCTAGAGTAAAAAAGAGCCATGCCATCCGTTATATTTTACTTGAACTGGGGTATAGTCAAAACCAATGCTTAAGCAACTGTACTGAAATACTCTGAAGGATACTTTGGTAAGTCCTATACTTAAAGCCAGGGACAATTAACCTCAAAACTGTACAACATCTAACCTACCCAGAGTTGTTTCTCATTATTGTGCCCTTACTATTCCAGCTTCCTATTTAAAATCAGTCCTATTAAATTCTTTTTTTTTTTTGGTACCGGAGATTGAACTCATGACCTCACTCTTACCAGGCAAATGCTTGAGCCACTGAGCTAAACCACTGGCCCCAAGTCCTATTAAATACTTAAACATCTGAGTCCTGCAGCATATGACAAGTGAACAGGATTTTTGGGTTACATGTAATTAGTCTACACGTAATTAGTTTCTAATTCTTTTCAGGTAGTCATAAGACATCTGGAAAGTTTTTATTGACCTACCATTTCAGTGCAAACTAAGACCTTAATGTCATCAGAAAAATCTAACAATCTTAAATGTCAAAAGAGCAACCACAATGGAGGTGCCATCTAAGATTTGTTGTTTTCCCATCCAATTACTTTTATAACCAATATAAAAAAATTTTTGACTTAGACTACAATAACCCTAGCTAAGAAAAACAGGCAGTCACTCACTTAATTCAGATCGGAAAACAAAGCTTTTTTTCATAGAAAACCAAAAATCTGCAGAGCAAAATAGCATATACAAAAATGCAAATGTCTATAATTTTTCTTGGAACCAGCTGGCAATTACCTGAATTCATTATAATTTAAGATTTGCCACTAAAATTTGTTATAAAGTAAAAAGAAATTTTCCCTCCTGTCCCTCCTTTCCTCATCTCCCAATTTCCTTAGGAATGAACCATATTTATTAATAATAATTAGGTGCTATTTCTCGAGAAGTTAAAAGGAAGTTAAAAAAGAAATAAATTTCATAAGAAAGTGAAACACTGCTTCTATTCAGTAAACAAAATTGTATTTACTAGATTTATTCAACAGTATAAGCTTATTATATTAATAGCTTTATATAAAATATTTTTAGTTTACGATTTCAGTTATTTTTTAAATCTGAAGACTCCTTCACTTTAAAAATTTTCTTCCTGTTAACTTACCAAGTTGGTAGAATAAGCAAAGTCTAACATTCACCAAGGACATAGTTTTCACAAGGCACCATGTGACAAACTTAACAAACACAAAAACTTTAAAGATGTTCCATTATCTCAAGTATCTAAAACCTTGGTAAGTCTCAGGTAAGGAAAAAAATAAGACATAAGAACTTCCGACTTTTCCTATTGATTTAACAATATTCTTTGCTTTGATTAAGATTCTCCATTATAAATAGTACCCAACCTAAGAACCCAATCCTGAGATTAAAGGATAGATTCAAATCCCAATGTATAGTAAGAAGATGTATATTTTATTATAATGCTACATGATGTCATATAACCAGGACAACTGAAGCATTATGGCCTTTTAGGGATAAAACTGCCTCTTGATCACAGATTTAGATGACAGCATGTGATCCACTGTCTCCAAACAAAAAAATGTGTACAGCTCCATTTTATAGTGGGGAGGGAGAAGAATACAAAAGAGCCAAAGATTTATCTCATGGAAAAACTCCTTATCAAATAAAGGTTAAAAAAAAAAAAAAGGAAATAACATGGAGCAGGGACAAGAGGGGAATCCATTCTCCAACCCCATGCCAAAAGCAGAAACTACTAAAACTGGGGGTGAGATCTGTGTGGGAACCTATCACTGAATCTACTTTTCTCCTACCCTAACTTGCCCAGATACACTTTGGAAACCACAATTTTATATGCCACTTCTATCTAAATAATTTTGTATAACTAGTATAATATATAAAATTCCCCTATACAATGTTGCAGCATTTATCTCCAAAGAGAAACAACAGTTGTTCATCAATTTCCTGGGAAAGGTAAAACGAAGCAATTAATTTGATAAATTTAAAAAAAATAAAATCCTGAAAAAAAATTTTAAAAATAAAAATAAGGGCCAGACATGATGGCACACCCCTTTAAACCCTGCACTCAGGAGGCCAAGGCAAGAGGATCGCCAGTGAGTTCAAGGCCAACCTGAATTATATATAGGGATATACTGGCTCTGAAGGAGGAGGGGGAGAAACACCTCTGCTTTTAAACATGAAACAAACCTAGTATTTTCTGTATATTGAACACACAATCCTGCCTATCACACAAAGACTGAATTCAAAAAAACAATACCAAAGATCTACATTGAGTAAAAAATGTTTTCTCTGGTAAGGAAAATGGCTGTTTCTAATAAATATTTTTAACAAGTTGATGACAAAGAATTGACAATGAAATAACATTAGTTTTTATTATTATCTGAAACATAGAACTAATAAAAAAATACAAACACTACTGGTTTTCAGTAAATCTAGCTAAGAAAAATCTACCTTTTCAGAACTTTGAGACTGCAATCAACATGTGTGAACAAACACGTCAAAGGCAGAAAAAAGCTGACAGCACAGAAGTTAAATAACAGAAATAAATGCTAATACAAAAATACAAACCATCTAGAATTAGTAGTAAATCATATACGTAGTCACTAATTAGCCAATTAGCACTTTGATTTTTTTAACAGCTTACACTAATATACTGAAAGTAATGTTCAATAGGAACAAAGTCACAGAAACTTAGAAGTAACAGATCCAATGTCTTAAAGTGCAAGGGCAAATGTGGTTGGTATTTTAATATTTACAAGTGGTATTAGCTGGGTGTGGTGATACATGCCTGCAATCCCAGCACTCAGGAGGCTGAGGCAAGAGGATCACCCCTACTTTAAGGCCAGCCTGGGCGCCACAGGCAACTTGACCTATACAGCAAGACCCTTCTCAAATACAGAAGTGGTATTCTCTATCACCAAAATTTATTTATGTATGAGTTCAGTGCCTTGAATATAAGCCATATAGTTGCAGTAAATTCCCCACAGTCAACTAAACTGCTCCATTGAAAAGCAAACATCTTCAAGAGCATAGGAAGTGATAGACAATATGAAAAAGGAGGCTCTTTTGCAAAAGCGAAGGAGACCAAGAGATTGAAGGAAGGGGAGGAAGAGCAGGGAAAAGGATGTAAAAAGAATTATGTGTTATATACGTGTATCAACTCCCCAAAATGAATGTAATCATTATGTACTACAAACGTGCACTAATAAAAGAAAAAATTTAAAAACTAAACATTGGCCAGGTGTGGTGGCACAAGCCTGCAATCCCAGCATTCAGGAGACTGAGGGAGGAGGATCGCAGAGTTTGATGCCCATCTGGGCTACAAAGTGAGTTCCAGGTCAACCTAAACTGCATAATGAAATTCTGTCTCAAAAAAAAAAAAAAAGTCTTCTAAACATAAAATTCATTATTAGAAATAAATTTAATAAAGGCAGACAATAAAACTTTACTAACAGTACCTTGATGTCACACTTGGAAAGCAAGCATACTAAAACTAAGGATGCTAAACTGATACAGTATACTGATTTTATGTAAATTTTAAAACAAAAGTATAACTAATTTAACACAGAATTAAATTAAGTAGGTCTAAACAAAACTTGTATGTACACTTAAAATATGCTAAAAAGTATTAAACATATTTATGTTGCTACATAGAGTATCTCCAGAGCATTTTATTTTATTTTATTTTATTTTATTGAAAAAAATAATAAAAACAATGGTACAAAATTTCAAAATAGGATTGTGGGAGAGTAACAATGGTTAGTACACTGTGTATTGTAAAAGAAACACTCTGATAAACATTTAATTTTCTAAATAATTTTACATAGAATACAAATTCAAATTAGCCATATCAAGCCAGCATACTGTTGGGATACTTAATACCTATGTTTACTGTAACACAATTCACAATAGCTGAGAAATGGAACCAACCTAGGTACCCATCAATGGATGAAGAAAACATGATATTTATACATAATGTGGTATTGTTGGGCCATAAAAAAAGAGCAAAATTATGTCACTTGCAGGAAAATGGATAGAACTGAAGGTCAATATGTTACAAGAAACAAGCCAAATTCAGAAAGACAAGTATCATGTTTCCCTAATACGTGGAACCTTTAAAAAATAAAGGATGACCTGAAAGTACCAAGGAGACTGTAAGAGGAAAAGAATGGGTAGAGGGAGGGGCTCAAGAGAGAGTAAGGAAGGACAGATATGATCAAAATATGTTACACGTATGGAAACACCACACAGAAACCCAGTATTTGGTCAAATTAATAGGCACTAATAAAAATATATCTAAAACAAAGCCAAGTTGCCACATGAACTGCAGCTGAAAACAGCTAAGTAGTCTAGTGATCACTACTAACAGATAGGGTCAGCAACTAAGTGTGTATTGGTTCCATTTGATATTACAAGGAATACTGGAAGAGAAAGTGGCTGCTTTTCTTTTGAGATAGATCACCATTTGTAATGTCTTTTTTATTATTTGTTCATGTGAATGTATTTTGCTTGTTTTTAACCTGTTAAATTTGATAAACTTTTGAGATAGTCAAGTAAAATAGACACTTGGGATATACATGATCTGAAGTTCTGGAAAGGGGTCTGGAGATAAATTTTTAGAGTACTGAGATCTGAAATATCTCTGAAATCTGTCCATTTCTATCATCACTGTCAGGATGATAGCCCAAATAAACACCTTTATCTAGACCGCTGCATAGGTGGTATGCATAAATGTGAACCCTGCTACACAGTGGCTCTCACAACCCTGAACCACCTATTTCTATATCTATGCCTGTTTTTGTTCTCTGTAATAGAGCTAAGGCAATCTTGTAGAATGCAAATCCAGCAATGTTCTCATCCCACTAATCCATCAAGGCCACTTTTAAATCAAAATTTTTAACTGGGTGTATAAGACCCTGCATGATTTAGCCACTGTCTGATCTCTCTCTCAATCAATCTTTTGCCACTCATTTCCGTGTTCTCTACTAGACTTCACATGTCAGAAAAGGTTATGCTTTCTCCTCCCTTCAAGCCTTCACCAATGGTACTCCTGCCTAGAAGACTTCATTTCACCCAGCCCTAGCTCTTCATTCACATCTCAGCCTGAAAGTCTTGACAATTCTCTAATATACACAATAGGAAAGGACTTCAGTTCTACTCTCCCATAGGATCATATATTTTTAGTAACTCTTATCACAGTCAGAATGATTTAATACCCACCTTTCCTGGAAAAAAAAAAAGCTCCATTTAAAGTCAGAGCTAGTCATCTGTCTTGTTTACTTCTCAAATATTTGTCTGACAGATCTTGGTTCTGTAACTTAAATTTGATATCTGTAAAATGGGACTGGACTTCTACTACAAGAATCTAAACGCTAATCAAAATTGAAATTCAAATGTTACTAGCTTTCCTATAGATAAACACATGTAAGACCTACATTTCCAACATGTACAGTTCCTATGTGTGTGTATATATTATACACACAAATGTTTAAAAAAAAACATTCATTGCATCCTTATGGGTAACAGGTACTGTTTTAAGAATGTTACCTGTAAAAACTTTTTCCTTCTTTTTTGAGACAGGGCTTCATTATGTACACATTGTGCAGCCCAGTTCCCAAAGCCCTGCATGCAGACGTCAGCCTGAGGAGCGGGTGACACAGAAAGGACGTCCACACCGAGCTTTTGGCACTGTGTTCCCTCTTGCAGAGTGGCCGCCCTCACACTGTAGGGTGTGCTGCTTTTTCTACTTTTACTTGGCCCAAGCTTGCTCTGCAGAACCTGTTTCTTTTCCTACCTTTAATAAAACTTTGCTACTGGTTCTACTTGTCTTGACCAATTCTTTGCTCAGAACAGAAAGAACTTAGGCACCACCTCCAGCAGGAGACCCCAGCGCCCCCAAACCTGATAAGGATTCCATCATTTTCTGACTTTGATCATTTCTGTTAAAAAGTCAGTATTGAGCCAAGTGTTGTGGCACATGCTTGTAATCTCAGCATTTGGCACAGGAGGATTTCCAGACCAGCCTAAACTCCATAGTGAGTTCAAGGCCAGCCTCAACCACATAGTGAGACCCCGCCTCAAAAAAAAAAAAAAAAGGTCATAGTAAATCTAAATGTTGTTTCTTTAAATGCCATCTTCTTCATTTTCTCAGACTGTGCCTAAGATTTTTCAGTCTTTGGATTATAGCAATGGTTTTCACAATATTATTTATGGGTCAACTGTGTAATTTAAAAAGGAAATCCTACTGGGGACTCATTGATCCGAATACTATTTCTGCCAAATATGCTTTTCTTTTGGAACTCCATTTATGTGCATATTACTCTTCCTTACTATATCTTCTAGATGTTTCCCCTATGTTCTGTATTTTCTTTCTTTCTTTCTTTCTTTCTTTCTTTCTTTCTTTCTTTCTTTCTTTCTTTTTTAGACAGGGTCTCACTATGTAGTTCAGGCTGCCCTTGAACTCACTATGTAGCCCAGGTTGGCCTTGAACTTGCAGCAATCCTCTTGCCTCAGTTTCCGAGTGCTCAGATTACAGGCATGCATCACCTCACCCCTGCTATGTTCTGTATTTTCTATCCTTTTCTCTTTTGGTGTTTATTCTGAATATCTTCTGGCTTATCTTCTAGTTGACTAATTCTGTCTTTATTGGCACCCAACACATGATTAACTTGTCACTGAGGGGTTTTTTCGCTTTGAGACAGCATCTTACTAGGTATCCCATGCTGGCCTCAAACTTTTGGCAATGTTTCTGCCTCAAGCCTCAGTAGTGCTGGGATTACAGGAATACACCACCTTGCCCAGCCCCATCGTTGAGTCTTTATTTTCAATCCAGATTTTTTGGTTCTAAAGCTTTTAGTCTTCTCTCAAGTTTCTACTTTTCTATCTAAATATTTAATACTGTTTTATTTATTTGACCTTACTAAACCCTGTTACTTTATAATCTGTGTGATAAATTTCACTATTTGAATCACTAGTTTGTGTGTGTGGATTCTGCTGTTTCTGCTGTTTTTCTTGTATCCTCATGTGACTGATTATTTTATATTGTATACTAGACATGGTATTTGGAAAATTACTTGTAAAAATTATTTAAAATATAAAGGATTTTAGTTTGATTCTACCAAGTGCTTGAGGTGTTAGGTAAAAAGACTCACCCTATCCAAGTTCAAGGTTGAGATAATCTGAAACTGAACTGCAGCCCTTTTACTTTTAGGCTGTGGTCACATGGATTCCTAGACCAAAGCAAGGTGGGTTTCTACAAAATCCTCCTCCTTCCCCTTTGGCAACTTGAATTCTTACTTCCGTCTTATCCTTACTCATTCTCTCAACTCTTTCTGGAATGGATGAAGGAACTTCCCTTAGCCTCCATCATTCCTCAGCTTATGGCTGGTGACTCCTCATTAAATTGTTAGTTCTCTCCGGGCCTGGTGGTGCATGCCTGTAATTCTAGTACTTGGGAGGCTGAGGCAGGAGGATTGCTATATTTGAGGCCAACCTGGGCTACACAGTGAGTTCAAGGCCAGCCTGAATTACAGAGCAAGATCCTGTTTTAAAAAGAAAAAAAAGAAAAAGAAAAAAAGCCAGGCATGGTAGCACATACCTGTAAATCCCAGCACTTGAAGGCTGAGGCAGGAGGACTGCTGCAAGTTTGAGGCCAGCCTGGGCTACGAAGTGAGTTCATGGCCAACCTGAACTGCATAGTGAAACTCTGCCTCAAAAAGACTAAATAAATAAATAAATTTTCCATTAGGCTTTCTGATTATTTAACTAATATTTCTAAATCCTTGGCTATTCTTGGGTTTTGTTTGTTTTGTTTTGTTGTTATTTTCTCTAAGACAGAATTTTGCTATGCTCAGGCTGGCCTCCAACTCCTGGACTTAATCATCCTCCTGCTTCAGCCTCCCAAGTCTTAGCTGGGAGTACAGGTAGGAATACCCAATTTAAACTGCTATCTTTAAATAAAGAAATACTGTATGATCCAGTACTTGGGAGCTAAAGTAGGATGACACCACGAGTTCAAAATCAGCCTACACTACATAGCAAGATCCTATCTCAAAGAGAGGAAGGGAGGAAGGGAGGGGGGCAATTATCTCCAAAAATTCTAATCAGTCAGAATTAAGGTATAAAATTCAATTTTTTTTCCTCCAAAACTTAGGAATACCCTTAGGTGTACATAATGAATATTAGCTTCATTGGGGAGGGGAACTACTGGAGGGGGGTCTTACTATGCAGAATCACTGCGAATTCATCACCAGCCTGTGCTCCATAATGAGTTCAAGATCAGTCAGAACTACACAGCAAGATCCAGTAGAAAGAATGAAAGAAAGGAAAGTAGGTAGATGGGTAGGAAGGAAAGAAGATAGGTAGGTAGGTAGATTTCAACAAGCATTTATCCAATGAATATACCTTTGAGGTGTTTATAATTTAGTTGAAGGGACAAGTAACATGTATCATTGTAATAGCAATACTGTATATACTAAGCACTTTGAAAAGGTACAATGTACAATAGGTTCAAATGAAAAGGGAATTTCATCTACTCCACTGCACCGACATTTTAACTAGATCCTTGTCATTTTCCTCCAATCTATCCTCCCCAATACTGGCAGAGTCATTTTTCAAAGATCAAAATTCCTTTTTAAAAACATCTCACAGGACTTCTGGGAAGATGGCAGAACAGTAAGCAGCAGAGTAAACAGACTCTGAGAGAAACAGTCCAGATGCTGGAATATAGCATCATGGGGAGGACAAGAAGAAAGGAAGTGGGTCCCCTGGACCCAGGAAGAATCTAAAATGTGATTTGAAGCCCACAGAGAGAGTAAAAAGAAAAACTTAAATGTAGAAGAAGGCGGCAGCTGGCAGTGCCTTAGCCTGGAGCTGGACTCACCCTGCGAGAGGAGCTGTTGGAACCTGAGGACACATGGTCACAGTAACGGTTGCTGCCGGCGACCCCAAGGTCTCTGCAAAGAGATGCAGCAATGGAAGAGAGCAGTGGATGCAGAGCACTGCACTGGCTGGTGGTGAGTGCAAAGGACTCAGTCCTTCCGCAGAAGAGAGCAATTGGCAGGGAGTCACTTTGCGGTTGGGCAGGATAAACCCGGAACCAAAACTGCCAGCTTCCTCCAGCAGCTCCTAGTTGGGTGCAGACCTGTGGAAGTTGCTTGGACTGAGTCGCCCCCCAGTGCACATTCCAGAGACCATCGCATAGGTTCACCACCAGTTTAGGTCCACAGGCCCTGGCCAGCTCTGCCCCCATGCACATTCCAAAGGCCCTTGTGGGCCAGTACCCAGCTCAGTCCAGAAGCACAGGTGCCCACCATCAGATACCTGTAGCCAATGCTGGCTAGAAAAACCAAACAGTCTTGCTTCAGAGAAATTATAGCCAGTGCCAGAAGTGCCTGGGACCCCACTACCCACGTGTCTGGAAGAACCCAGGAATATGTCAAGACAAAGAAGGAAAAGGCAATCTCTGGCACCCAAGCAGCACAAGTCCAGGAGAGGTAAACATGGAAGAGATCAGGAGTCGCACATCTGAAATGACTGAAGTGATGTCAACTAAAGTAAAGAAACAACTTCATGAGGCTATAAAAGAAATTAGAACAGAAATACTATTAGAACAGAAATGAAAAACATGATAAAAGAATCCCTAAGCACCTCTAAAGAAGACATAGATTAAAAAAAAATAGAGCATAGAAAAATGAGGGAAACCATGAATGAACAATGTAAGAGAGATTTACAATGCATGAAACAGATTCAAAGAGATATCCAGGAAATTAAAAACTCCATTGAAAGCTGGCAAAAACATTTGAAAGAAACTGAAGATAGACTTTCAAACCTTGAAGACAGGTTCACAGCCTGTGATCACGAAAGATCTTTTTAAAAATAACAAGGAACCGGAAGCAACAATTCAACAGCTGCAAGACAATTCAAAGAAACATAACTTAAGAATTAAAGATGTAAGTGAAAAAGCAGGGGTCAAGACAAATGACATCAGGATTATATTTATAGAAGTGAAGATAACAAGAAGCATTATGGTAGCCACTGCTATTCTACTAGTATCTTGAAGTTCTGTATTGCTTTCATTGTTTTGCTTTGCTTGCTTTGTTTTGTTTTTTTACTGGTTTTATTTTGTTCTATTTTGTTTGATTTTATATATCCCTGATGGTATGGGCAGTTATTTTGAAAATAACAAGAGGCATTATGGTAGCCATTATTGATTCCCTTTTACTCTGTTTAGAAGTCATGTACCATGTTCATTGTTTTGTTGTGACTGATTCTATTCTGTTTTGTTTGGTTATATTCTCTTCCAAATAAAAAATAAAAAAATAAAAACATCTCACAAAGTATGATACAAAGTAGACAGTTCAAATGCCTCCACCATGGGGTAGACAATAAGTAATGCTGAGCTGGTATAAGACATAGAGAATTATGTGAAATATCTTGCCTTTTAAAAGGGCAGCTTAATGATAGAGCTCTTGCCTTACATGTACAAGGCCCTGGGTTCAATCCCCAGCACCACCAAAAAACAAAAAACAAAAACAAAAAAAAAAGTGGAGGGCAGCTTCTTGTAAGCTTTAGTAAATTATTACATGAAACCAACACTGCCACAACATGTAATTTTTCAACAGGGAATACACCTCTAGAATTTTGGTGAAGTATAGCAATATTTAAATACTAACAAAACATGCAAAATTTTGCTGGAAAATATCACAAGCTAAACAACAGAGCTGTAGGTAAAATTTGCTACCTGGCTTACAGAAAGGTTTGGTATTTATATTCCAATAACCACTCCTTATTCTCAGAATTGAATAGTGCTCTTCCCAATTTGAAGGTACCGTAACAATTTTTTCTCTTATGCAGTTTTTTTTTTCTTTTAAACTTTAGCACCTAGTACTATTAGTCCAACAGCAATAGCCAGAAGATAAGAAACACAAGAAAAGGAAGAAAAGAAACATTTGATAGTTACCTCAAAACTGCTTAGCTGTTTTTGGATATAACGGCGTTCATAAAACATACGTGTTCAGTCAACATTTTATTATTCATTCATGTCATAAGGTCAAATTTTATATCCCTAAAATCATTCCTGGATTGTACGGCAGAATCAATTGTGTAGATGGTGTGTATGTGTATGTGCGTGAACACATTTTATCTAGCTAGGACAAAATACCTGATATGCACAACTTAATGGAGTTAGGGTTTATTTTCACTCAGTTTCAGAAGTTTCAGCTGATGGTGGGCAGTCTCTAAGACAGAAACTTTTTGGTAGAAGGGCTGGATGGAGGAAAGGGGCCCACCAGGAAGCACAGTGGGAAAAAAAAGAGTCAAGAGGAAGAGGCCAGGGATCAGACATGGTCCCCAAGGTCATGCCCCATGAGCCACCCAGACAGGCCAGCAAGAGCAGTTCACTATTTCCTAGGCATCTCTTAAGCCAATTAAATTGATAACCAAGATTAACAATGTACTTGGCTTTTTAGCAAAAGAACAATATCGTAAGACTCCAGAAAAACCATTTCAGCCTAATAAAATCTAAACTCTCATACACTGGCTCACAAATTTCCCAAAATACAGATGTAGGAAGACAGGCTCCATTTGTTTCACAAGGACCTTCTGGAATACACTAAGCTCTTGCACTCTTTCCTGCTTTTAGAGGTATTTAAGGCCTTCTACCCAGTGCTGTAAAACTGCTCTGTCATCTCTGAGAGCCCTCCTTAGCATCACGTACAGAAATTTATTATATGATGTATTTGCTATTTTGATTATTCATAATTATTTGCTAGCTTTCCCATCTCTGCCACTAAACCAGTGGTTCTCAAACTTTTCACAAAATAATACTTTTATCTTATTTTACATAAACACACATACATACCCTGCATTGAACTTTTCTAAAGAAATTCTGGACGCAGGCTTACATCGAGTCTAGCACCCATTTAAGAAATACTACACTAGAAGGCTGAGGATTTAGCTCAGTGGCATAAGCGCCTGCCTGGCAAGCGCAAGGTTGTGAGTTCAATCCCAGTACCAAAAAAAAAAAAAAAAAAAAAACTAAAGCCAATAGGCCACACTTAGAAATACTACACTAGAATATAACCTTTATAGGCAGAATGCAAAAGATTCATTTTTATGCTCTAGCACAGCTCATATTTAGCGATCAAACATTTAAGTGAATGACTAAATATAGCAGCATGCAATATAGCATATTAGAAAAGTGAAAGACTACAGCTTTGAAGTCAAGCAAACCAATCAGACACCAACTTACACAATCTAATGACTGAACCTCCTTGAGTCGAAAGGAATAATACCACTTATCTAACTCACTAAGACAAAAAGGTGGTAGCCTTCCTACCAAAGTAGACCAGAATGCCCCATGGTAGAAGAGACCCAACCTTGTATTGTTCCCTACTCCTCACAGGAGTCTCATCCTGGCAAACACCCATGGTCTGTTTGCTTGATATTGGGATTAAACCTAGGGCCTTCACATTAAGCTGCATCCGCAGCACTTTTACTCTGAGACAGGGTCTTCATTTTCTCACACACTTTGTTATTTAACACAGATTTTTCAGTATGATAGACTTTGGCTCAACTATTCAGTGTCGTATGTACATACTCCTCCTCGTCTCCTGTTTTGTTTTGTACTGGGAAGGACCTCACAAATGCTAGACAAGTGCCCTCTCACTGAGCAGCATTCCCAACCCTTTTTTTCTTTTGTGTGTTCTGTTTTGAGACAGGGTCTCAATAAGTACTTGTGGCTGGCCTTGAACTATGTGGCCTAGGCTGGCTCAAACTTGCAGCAATCCTGTCTCAGCATCCTAAATGCTGTGATTACAAGCATGTCCCTCCACACTCAGTTCCAGATCTTTTTATGTTTATTTTGAGACTGTGTTTCACTATGTTGTCCACACTATCCTGGAACTTGCAATCCTCCTGCCTCAGCTTCCCGGGCTCTTTAATTACCAGCATGCCCACCATGTCCACAGAATACAGTGACTGGAAAAAGTCACAGTAGAAGCAAAAAGAACGTCAAAATCTTAATTTACAAGAAATCCTCCCCCCAACCCTTTTTGGTATTTCCTCTTTTAAGACAAGCAAATGACAAGGATGTAAGCATATGAATTTCCTCATCTCTTTACCTCTAAGGATAAAACTTAAAATAACTACATAAACCCTGTATAGTACAAAATCTGATACTGAATTCTGCTCAGCAAGTTGTAAACTTAACAGTTTTAGAAAAAATTTTATTTTTTGTTTTCTTGTAAGACAGGGTCTTGCTCTGTAGTTCAGGCTGTCCTTGAACTCACTATGTGGCCTCAGGCTGGCCTCAAATTCACAGTGATCCACTTGCCTCAGCCTCCCAAATGATGGGATCACAGGCACGCACCACCACATCTAGTTTAGCTTAAATTTTTAAAGTTTCAGAATTTGAGTGAGAGTGATTTGTAGTTAATTTAGTTTACTAGAAAAAAACTGAATCCTCACTCAAAAAGTCTTTAATGAAGCAAAATATTTTATACTCCAATAAAATTAGTATTGTTATCAATAGCATTTCAAATGTTAGAATAGCATCATTCTTCTACTCTCCTAGTATGTACAAAGTGACTTCTCTCCACAAAAATGCTGATCATTACTTTCAAAACTTTGACATAGCATTCTTTATAGCCTCCATTTCATTTTCCTTTTCCATAATCATGGCCCCTCAAAGACGAGGCCAGGGTCTTGTTCTCTTCCTGATGAATTTTCCTTATTCCCAACCACACCTTTCAAACACGTTTCAGAATAAAAAAAAAAGTTTCTGAATGGCAGAAACATCACACACAAATGTAAATACTATCAAGGATGCAAAATTTTTCTTTTAATATACACAAACTTTTAAGACTGTCATCAAAAAAGTCCAAAAACCTGGAATTCTGGAATAGTAAAAGATATTAGGGGAGCTGGGAGTGGTGGCTCACACCTGTCCACACTCTCAGCACTGGGAAGGCTGAGGCAGAAGGATTGCTGTGTTTGTTCAAGGTCAGTCTAAAGTACAAATTGAGACCTTATCTCTCTCAAAAAAAAGAAAAAATCTTAGGGAAAAACTAAAGAAATTTAAACAACATGTATAGCTCAGTTAATAGTACTATAACAGCAATCTTGTTTCCTTGTTACAAATGTAACAGTTGTGACAAGTGTAACAGTAACATAAGAAATTAACAATAGGGAATGCTGGGAATAGTAGCACATGCCTATAAGCACAGCAGTCTGGAGGCTGAGGCACAAGGACCGCTGAGTTCGAAGTCAGCCTGGGCTACATAGTAAGTTCAAAACCAGCCTGAACTAAACAGGTAGCCCTTGTCTCAAAACAACAACAATAACAAAAAAAAAAAAAACTGAGCAAGCAATAGGGAAAACAGGGTGAGTTGCATATGTGTACTATCTTGCAACTTTTCTGTAAATATAAAACTATTCTAAGCCACAGTGCAAACCAGTAGTCCTAGCACCTGGGAGGCTAAGGCAGGAGGATCATGTGTTCTAGGCCAAGCCTGGGCTACATAGTGAGTTCAGTGCCGGCCTGAACTAAATAGAGACCCTGTCTCAAAACGCAAAACAAAGCAAACAAGCCCTCTAAACCCTATTCTAAAATAAATGATTTAAGTATAAAAATTAGCATAAAGGAAATATGGAACACAAGAAATCAAAATCTTTTAAAAGTGAATAATGATAAATATTCTCTTTGATTCCTTTATATGTGATTAAAGACAAAGATAACACTCTTACACAGCAGGAAAAGTATATTAATATAACAATACCATAGGCATATACAAGTCTACGGTATTGTTACATTATGACTAAAATATACTTAAGTGCTAGTTTTCCAAAGGATCATCTTAGTTCAACTTTAACTATTAACTGATAAAAAAAATTCCTAACATTACTCCTCACCCGTTTTACTCCATACCTTGATCACTGATCACTATGTCACGTTCACTTTGTCTTTCTTTTTTCTTCAGAGATTCTTTTTTTTTTATTGGTACATTTTAGATATACATGATAACATTCATCATAGGGAATTTGTAACTGTACATGATATATCCTGCTTTTTTTCCATTCTCCTCCTCTTTCACCTCCTTATTTATAAAAGCTTTGTTTTTATTTTTTCCTGTTTTGTTTCTTGTCCCTTCCTTCCTTTCCCCTGCCCCCTCCCTTGTTACCCTTCTCATTTGAATATTTTCTTCCCATTTCCCTTATACATTTTAGTCCTTATTTGCACTTTCGGTTTCTCACACTAGAGAAACAATGTGGTATTTAAACGTAGGTCCTTACAGTCATAGCTCTTGCTCATCTCTGCTAACCATGTTCTCAGTAACAAATATCCTTCCAAGCCTCCTTCACTCATTAGCTTTTCCTTTCATAGCTGTCTTTCCAATTCCTCTTCATTCCCACAAGCAATCTGTAGCGTGAAATAATAAGAACCTTCCTCAAAGAAAAAGTTTTATCCCCAACTTGTCTTTTTTAAAAAACTTTGGTAATAAATCAAATTCAGAAGTGGTACTACAAAGCCACCCATAATTGGTTATTCTTCTCCACCCTTCACTTATAGACAGACTTTTCCATCCAACTCTCTGCTTCATACTCTAACTCCTACTTTTCCTTATTCAGAACACAGTAAAACTCTTACTAAGCAAATACCATGTATTTGAGAAAACAAAACTCCTCTTAGTAGTCAAAGGCCTTATAATATAGTTGGGGTAATGAAACCTAAAAAGTTACCTATTAAAGTATATGGGGAGCTGGGCACGGAGGCTCACATCTGTAATCCCATTACTCAGGAGGCTGAGGCAGTAGGATCATGGCAAGTTTGAGACTAGCCTGGGCTACAAAGTGAGCTCAAGGCCAGCCTGAACTGCATAGTGAGACCCTGTCTCAAAAAGACAGAAAAAAGTATATGGGAATTTGTCTTGCTCAAAACTGTATCCTCAGTTTCTGTAACACTGAGGTAGTGAATACGGAACAGTTTCTGTAGAACAGTGAAAAACTAAGATAGAAAAGGACTAGAACCAAAATTTGAAAGGTCTTGAGAAATGCAGTATTCATGTTTGATACAAGGGATATGGTCATTTGAGTGGTCCAATCTACAGCAAGATTAATCGGGGTATCATTAAGGCTCCTCTTTAGAAAGCAAAAGCCTTACTTTCTACAACAATCTTCTTTTGTCTACTCAAACTTCTAGGGGCTCCACCTTTTGACCTTTACAGGTCCTACTTGCATCAATGTAATTATATACTCCCTCACACTGCAAAACTTATTTTCATGCGTTAATAATCTCTTCAACCTAAGATCAAATCTAGACCGTTTTCTTTCCTAAGAAATCAGTCAAGCATTGGGCTCTCAAAATTGTTCTGAGTTTATATAAAGCCCAGTTACTAAAATAATCTAAAAGCAAAAAAAAAAAAAGACATTAAAAATACACACATACAAAGAATAAGCAATAAGCTGCATAAGATTATGTTTGAGTGGCACATTTTAAAGTTTCACTTTGATAGATTCCATACCTACTGATGTTAAATTTCTCTTGCAGTGTTTTCAGTGCTTCCTGATTTAAGTATTTTATTATTTTATTTTTCTTTCTTAATTAAACACTGCTCAGTGGTCAGCACACACTCATTTTTCACCTATATTTTCTGAAGCCTACAGTACCTTTTCAATATCGTTCTCTATTAATCTGTGACTGAAGACAGTTGTCATAATTAAAATTTTAATAAATGGTGCTGTGTGACTTCACACAATTCTTTTACAGATGTCAGCAGTTTCTTCTTTTGGTTTAGCATTCTTCAAGTAAAATGGGTTCAAATAAAAACGTGTATTACAGAAATCATTCAAATCCACCAAAGAATTCACAAAATGAAACATGATGTGTTAATAACCAGGGATCATATTTAAATTCTAGGGCCGGGGATACAGCTCAGCAGCATAAGCACCTGCCTGACACACGAAAGGTCCTGAGTTCAATTCCCAGTAAAAAAAAAAAACCACACACACACACACCACACAAAAAAAGTTAATACAGATACCAAAAAAAAATTTTTTTTAATTAAATTTTAAAATGCAGATAAATTCTACAATTTTCCAAACTCTCCAGAAGTTTATCTTCGTCTCTCTGGGGTTTCACACTTACATACTCTAAATATTAAATTTAATTCCTTTAAAACAAACCTGTTCACATTAACATTCAATATGAACTGCTAATCTTTTTAAAAGCGTGAAAGTGCACATATGCAAATCAAACTAGCATTTATTTTATCTCTAACAAAGTATTTTCACTGGTAATCTATGAGTTTTCCAGTGATAGTTTTATATAAAATTGAGATTTTTCTAAAACTATCAAAAAGAAATGCACCAGATGTGTTTCTCGTTACACTGTATTAAAACCTCTCGGTAACGGTTTTGAAATTCAAATGACTTTCTAGGGCATGGGTAATTCCATAATATTCTAATTATTCCCCAAACACTCTTTGATGGTACCTAACACTGCTGAGATCTTAAAGATGAATCATCAAAACGGCAGAGGACGCAAAACTGCACCTTACCAAGACGGGAAAAGACACAGTCTTAGGTCAGGGTGAACATGAACAGCTCAGCGCTTCCACTTCCCCATCTCGGAATGCACCAGGTCTGTGCGCTAAACTACAGGGCTGGTGCAAAGCCCCGGCTCCCAGTGCCGCCTCAGCCAGGAGCCGCTGGAGCGCTGCCTGCGGCACTCGGCGGCCACGTGGCTGTCACCACCGGAGCGGGTGCAACGGGGAACCTGGAAATAAATACCCGCCCTCCTCCCGCACCTCGGAGTTCGGGTGGAAGAAAGTCTGTGTCACTTGTTTGCACGCTAAGACTTTTACCCCGCAAGGAGGAAGTGAAGTACAGAGAGAGACTAAAGTGCAAGAAGATCCCGAAAGTGCGGCTGTCCGAGGAACGCGCGGCGGACTCGGGAGCCGCGGAGGGGACGAGGCGCCCCGCGGGGTCAGGCGCGGCTGAGCGTGTGGCTGGGAGCGCCCACGCCCGCGGGTTCTTCCCGCGCTGCCGGCTGGGGCGTCGGACCCGGGGCAGGAAGCGTTCCCGTCGCAGCGCGGAAACGCCGGCGCCCAGCCCGCTGCGGCCGCTGCCCCGAGGCCCGGGCGCCGCCGGAGCCGGAGCCGGAGCCGGAGCCGGAGCGGGAGCGGGAGGGGGCCGGGGTCGCCGCGCGCCGCAGCACGGACGGCCCCAGTTCCCTCCCTGCTCGCCGGCCGCCGGGGCCCCGGGATCGCCTCGCTCCCCGACGCCCGAGTGGCTCGGCACTCCCTCAGCACTCCCGGGCACGCGGCCGTCACCTCCGGGCGGAGCTCCGAACTCGCCCTCGACGCCCCCGGCCCACGCCGCGCTCCCGGCTCCCCCGCGCCCATTCCTCACAGGGCAAAAATGTCGGCGCGCGTCACGGGGCAGCCGCGCGTCCGCCCGGACTCACCGTGAGCGAGGGCCGGCGGGAGCACACAATATGGCAGGGACCGCCGCGGCTCCCGCGGCCTCACAGCCGCCTCCGGGAAGACGCGGCCGCGAGCAGGCGACGGAGCTGCTGAGAGCCAGCGGCGGCACCTCACACCCCTCTCCCCCTCCTCCCCGGCCCACTACCATGGCAACGCGGCGCCCAGGAGATTGGCCGCGCCCCCTTCCGGCCCCGCCTCTCCCACCTCCCACCGCAGGGAGGGCGGGCCCTGCGGGCGGGCCGTGCGGGCGGGTGGGGGGAGGCGGCGCCCGGAAGGGCGGGGCGCGAGTGCTGGGAGGCGCGCGGAGGGCCCGGGATTGGGTTCGACGAGGCGGGAAACTGGGGAGGGCTCGCCTGTCCCCTGGGTGTCCTGGGAGAGCAGCGTGCCTCCCTGCGGACGAGCTGGCCCGGGCGGCTGGGCTGGGGTGGCCGCCAGGGTCCCGGGCTGCAGTGACAGCGGAGTTGCCCGAGGTGCTGGCTTCCCCCAGAGCGCTCCCTCTTGGTCGGGCTTGGAAAACGCTCCCTAGCCCCTCCACCGCTCCTAAATTTTTTATTTAGGGTCTCGCTTATTTGCTAAATTGTCCACACTAGGCGCCAATGTGCCATCTACCTGCCTCAGCCTCCTAGACTACTGGGCTACCAGGCGTGTGCTACCATGCTAGGCTTCTTGAAATTTTGTAGAAACTAAGGTCAGTGTGTCGGGGAGAAAAATGGACTTCAGAATCAAAACTTAGTAAGAATAAAGGGCGCGAGGGGCGGGGGTGCTGCCTAGTGACACACACGGGTTAATCTGGTCGCTAGAGAGAAGAGGAAGGCTCACCGCGAGTTGGAGGCCAGCCTGGGCTCCATAGTTCAAGGCCCGCCTAGACTACATTGCGAGACTCGGTCTTAAAAAAAAAAAATCTAAAACCAAAAACAGGAATGCATGAACTTTTCATTCCATAAATGAAAACCCTGCGCTTCTATGACACATCCAAGGTCATCTATGGTTCCGTTTGTTCTTCCTTCCACTGTCCGGGAGGCCTCACAGCTGCATTCAGAGTAAAACACCACAAGGCTAATGAGCAGCGCTATTCAACCGGGCTGGAGTTGCTGCAGACTCTCCCTCAGAGCGACCACTGCTGCCCCCTCCTGTGGACAAATTGAATGAAATTCCTAGAGGATGAGTGTAAAAGGGAGGGAGGAGTGGAGGAAGGGAGGGTTGAAAGTGACTTTCAAGAAGCCCTAGCTTCCTCAGGCCTCTGTCTCGTTTTCCCTCTGCTAGTCACTGCCATGGTGGCCACTAACATCTAGGTCTTCATCTCCTTACAGGTTTGCACTAATCTAATCTCATACCTGATATATTGAACTTTAGTACCTCTTCCATCATTATTCTTCCTCCATCTATTTTTAACTCGAGGGACTAAATAGTCTTCCTCAAATCTAGAAGAATTACGGGAAAAAAATTCGTTTAAGAGTTGAAAAAGTACTGAAAAAGAGAAAAGCTTCTATCTAAGAGTCACAGGGTAGGGGGGCTGGAGAGTGGGTTGCCTGCCAACCCCACTTCTCAAGGGTATTTTATTGAGCAAAGCCTTAAGGTGAGGCAGGTTCAAGTGGGACAAAACTATAGTCAACTAATAAGATTACAGGTATAGTCACTTAGGTAATATTGATCCACTGGGAAGTCACAAGGTAGGTGTGAGGTGGGACAAAACTACGGTTAACCAGTAAGATTACAACAAGTATAGTCACTTAGGAATATTGATTAAATGAGGATTAAATCGGGAAGCAAGTCATGTAGTAGGTGCACACGGGCAGACAAGGACTTTCCTGGAAGGGGTGGGTAAGAAGGTTTGGTTCTCCACCCCAAGGTGATTAATGCCTACTTAGAATATCAATCACTGCTGTTCATCCCTTGGGGAAGTACATGGGTGGGTGAGTAGTTCTTCCTTTTCTTGAAGACTGGCCTTAAGTGAATGTGCCTCCAACCACAGTTGTCTTCTGCCCTGACCTCTTCAGGGCCTAGCCCTGTCTGACTGCCTACAATATTTCTAAATAACTTAGCTATCTATAATATTCCCCCGTCTGAAGAACTATCCCTAACTACAGTTAGAGGAGAATGGGTATAGTTTTCATCTAGTTGCTTCAAGGTAAGAAGGGTCAGTGTAGGGGCAACCACCGTCAGAGGCCTTCTTCAGAGAGCTAACCTATGGGCTTCGGAGAGATAGCATGTTGTGGTTTAGCAGTTGTAAGGGAGACAAAAGGGGGCCCAGAATGTGGGTTGCCCCAAATCATAGAAATTTGAGAGACTGATATTTCAGATGTGTCATCCAAGAGCTCAATCTATCATGGATGAGAAAATAAATCCAAAAAGTAATATCCAAAATTAAATGATGAATCTACTGCACCCCCATCTAAATTATCTCTGTTGGTCCTCTCTACTGGTGGATCCAACCAAGACAGATGGGTACATGAAATAATCTCAGTGAGTAAGTCTCAATTCTCTTAGCAAATCTGTTATACTTTTAAAGTTCAGGGATACTTGTGTACCTAGAGGCTATTTTATAGGACTTTGAACATCTACCAAGGAAAAGTTCTGATCAAAAATGATGATTCAGACTGGGTAGCTTTTCCCAGTTCACAAAAGCAAAAAGATAGAAAATCAAAACTCATTTCTTTAGGAAAAAGACGATCTTGGCATTCAAGATCTCTTGAGGAGCTTTGTTCTTTTTCCAAAATATTTCAAAGGACCATACTCAATGTTAAACTAAACTGAAAGACAAATACATTAGAAAATACATTTCTTAAGATGCCATCATTTAGGTTGAAAAGTACTAGGAACTCAAATGTATTTGTTTATGTTGTAATGTAACATAAATTAGTGAGGCAGGAGTTAGGATTCTATGAGGCTATAAACATAGTGGCCCCAAAATGGTGTCAGAAAGCCCCAATGGAGTCTGCTGAGTCACCACCCTCCAAAGACCTCACAAAAGCATCTGCCTCTGGCTCAGTGGGACTTCTGTAGAGCATGACCAGGCAGGCTATTGGCTCAAGGGCTCATGGGCCCTACATGGGCACTATGCAAACACTACATAGATTGGACCTTAAAAAGTGTGTCCCCTATAGGTTAGAGATCATATCACTTACACAATGGCTCGAGCTCCCTTCTAAACCCCAAAATCTGCTAGACAAAGAACCCTTGTGGGGATCCTACTCAGAACCCCCTCCAAGTTAGCAGGTGCTTTACTTTCCTGCCTTTATGCCTTTTAAATAAGTTTGCTTACACCCTACCTCCTCTATCCATGGTTTCATTCTTCATCACCAATAGACACAACCTCAGCATCCCAGCATCATTTATCATTAGTGCATTTATCATTATATTACAGACATCTAAGTTATTTAAAAATATTATAGGCATGGCTGGGGATTTAGCTCTGTGATGTAAGTACCTGCCTGGCAAGCGTGAGGTCAAGAGTTCAATCCCCGGTGCTCAAAAAAAAAAATAATAGTAATAATAATAGGCAGCCAGCCAGGCTGAGCCCTGAAGAGGTCAGGTCAGAAGACAGCTATGGTTGGAGATGCGTTCATCGAAGGACAGGCTTCAAGAAAAAGAATTACTCACCCATATACTTCCCCTAGGGATGAACAGCAGTGCCTGATACTCTAAATAGGCATCAATCACCTTGGGGTGGAGGACTAAACCTCCTTAACTCACCCCTTGCAGGAAAGTCCTTGTCCTTCCCATGTGCTCTTGCTACTCCACTTGCTTCCCAATTTGATCCTTATTTAATTGATATTACCTAAGCAACTATGCTTCTTGTAATCTTATTGGTTAACCATAGTTTTGTCCCACCTCACATCCACTTTGTGACTTCCCACTGGATCAATATTACCTAAGTGACTATACTTGTAATCTTATTAGTTAACTATAAGTTTGTCTCACCTTACACACACCTCATCTAATGGTTTTACCGTATAAAACTCCCTTGAGAAGCAGGTTCCCCAGACCCCTTTCTGTCTCTCTTAGATGGAAGCTTTCTTTCTCTCAATAAATACTTTCTACTCTTAACTACCATTGTTCCTAGAATTCATACTTTGATTTTAGAGAATATGAAATCAGCATATCAAACATCTAGCAGGCTAGCAGAATGGGAGTTATGTTCTCTATATTATTTGCGTTATTTGTAGGTCCTATATCATCCCTATATCATACACCCTATATCAATTGTATAATGCTACACATAGTTAGCAAACAACATTTTTAACAAAAATTTCATGATCATGAGTTGCTGAGTTCATTAATAAGGAATCTAGACTTCAAGACCTTTGAAGATAGGACCATGTCTTTTTCACCTTTGTAGTCTTAATTTTTTTCTTTGCTT
>RJWT010007086.1:0-28101 GCA_004365215.1 Cuniculus paca | reverse complement strand
GTGGAGGGCATCTGCATGGAAGAGAAATTTAAAGCCAGAGATGCTGGATAAAATCAAAGGAGAGAAAATACATAAATAAAACAGTAGGACAAAGATACCAGTGAAAGATATTTGTCTTTTAGACAAGAAGAAGATACTGTATTAGGGAAAAGAGAGGGAACACCTAAATTCATTGTAGAAGATATTCAGATTAGAGGAAGACTTGGAATTGGCATGGGCTTTAGCACAGTTGTGTTTATGTTACATGCAAGACAGATTAAGACTGATCCCAGATACAGTATGTTTAGGATATGATTGGATTCTCCAGAAACGTAATGTAAGTCTGAGGTGTTTACATGGATAACTACAAGAATACATTTCATATTTTTTTTTTTAGTTTTCTGAGACAGGATCTTGCTATGCAGCCCAGCGTAGCCCTGAACTCATGAAGATCCTCCTGCCTCAGCCTCCTGAGTGCTAGCTTTACAGGTGAGCACCACCACCTGCGGTTTTCATCTTTCTTAAATAAATTTAACTTAAATTTTTCCATGAGTCTTAAGATATTAGTATGTTGGGTATTATAATTCATTTTAATCATCCATTTTAACCTTCTTGCCTCTAATATTAGACAGTTAGACATTTCTTACATTTTCAAAATAGAGATGGAGAAAGAAGTTACTTAAAATTATCAAGATAAGATATTCTAAATTTTTGCATATTTTTTAATGTTTTAGGCAGTTTAGTTCTACCAATTTTTTTTATTTTACCAATATTATTTTATATTAGACTTTTCTAGTTTAAAATTTTTCCAAATAACAAATAATAGCTTTCTCTTTTATTTTGAATTACTTTTAAAGATTAAGGCAAGATAATTTAGTGCATTCAAAGGACTAATACCAATTCCAATGAGTTTTAAGTTGGAAAATATAAAAGAAAGTCTTACATAAAATACTGTAACATCCAACAATATAAAAATATAATAAGAATTACTGTCACTGGTAGAACACACAATTTAGTAAGATGCCAAAGGGAAAAAAAACTCCCTCAAAGTCATTATAGAACTATAAAATATACTTAAAAACAACCTCTGTGGATTTTGAAACTTGTTACAGTTGTTTCAGTTTTGCAATTTTATCATTGTGATGTAAAAGCAAAAGCAAACTCATGCATGATTTGTAATAAGTGAACTGACAAAGACAGGTGGCCCATCCCACCGCTGCCCCATGGTGACCTGCCCAGCACCGTTCACCTGTGACTTTGGTTGCACATATGGACTTGTGTTCAAAGTAGCAATGCTTACCAAATTTTTTAAACTCTATTTTTATTTGCCCAAGATTGAGGGTGATTTATTTTTGGTAACTGGGAGCACTTAAAAATGGTCAAAAAAAAAAAAAGGTCAAAACAAGGGCTGTTTCTTTTCTCCCTCAACAGCCTCTTCACTTTCTCTATTCAGTTTGCCCTTCCGTCACACACAGATATTTCAATTGACTCAGAAAATGAAGCCTGGGGGAGGTGGTTCAGGACCATGGAGAGCGTGTGGAAGGGGTTCTACCACCATTTAGTCACTAGGTAGGAGGAGAGATATTTCTGGAATTGTTGCTTGACAATGTTCATTTAAAGGACATTGTTTTAACAGAATAGCAGTGGATTTGTGACTCTCTGAAATTTGTGGGGGATGATTTTTCTAGATATTTGGCCTGTGCTTTCTGAACTTTTCCTTCAAATTTGAATTCCATCTAATGACAGATGAGAAGACACTGAAAGTAGTAGTCAAAAGTTGTCAATACAAAGTGTATTTTGAAGTTTTATGCTTCTAATTTGCTATGATTAGTAGTTTCACATTTTTAATAACTCTGGTATGCACCAGTCCACCAAGATAATTAAGTTGTAAAGAGACAGTCAAGTTTAGAATGAACATTTAGAAGGAATACATGCAGGCTCTAGTCCTCAAGATGTCCATAACTGCCCTGGAACCTACAGTTCATCTTTCCATTCTGTGAACTACTTAGAATCCTTTCAGTAATTGTCTGCATTTCCATGCTTTTTAATTTTCCTTAAGCTAGTTTCATTTGAATTTAGTTACTTGCAAATGAATATATCCTAGTAGTGTAGTTAGGCGGAATTTAGACAGAGCAATGAGAAGAATCTTAGACTAGAGTACAGGATTATAGGCAAGGAGACAGGAATGCAGCATAATATTTTCTGGGACAGTAAGAAAGCAGGACTAAGAAAATTTAGTGGTTTATAAGGAATGTAGTTAAACAACCTCTTTTACTACAATGGGGTAGAAGTATAAATTCTTTCAACCTCTTCAGAAGGCAGTTGAAGAGGAGTTACACAAATTTCAACTGCATATACCATTTGACCCAGAAGTTCTATTTTGAGGAATAAATTCTACAGTAATTATCACTTAAAAATAATGAGTATTTATTAAAATGTTATTTTGTTATTAAAATTATCAAAAACAACAAACAATACAGAACTTGCTAAATAGTTTAAACTACATTCACTTATTGAAATACAACATAACCATTAAAGGTGATTCGGTAGATCTCTATTTACAAGGCATAAGTGTTCTCATGTATATATTTTTAGAAAGCATACATATATTTTATATATACTTTTAAATGTTTATGTAGCAGGATAAATAAGAAATTTTAGTAATGGGTTTCTCAGAGAAGGAGAACTCACCTCCCAGATTCTTTTATATTTATTTCTAAAAAATCACATGCATGTATTACCACTTGTTTAAACCACTATAATTAAATATAATTAAGGTATAGAAATATGATAATCTTATGCATATATAAATATTTGTTTCTTGCTTAGGAATTCTATGGAGGCACCAGTTTAAGCCCTCTACCTGTATTATTTCATTCAGTTCTCACAGAAACATCCTAAAATTGCTAACATGGTGGCTGTGGATCAGATAACATTCAGAAGTGATGCTCAGAGACTAATCGTGTCATGATTCCAAACTCTGGTTCTAATGCCCGTGTGTATAACCATCCTCCCTTTTCCTGACCTGAGCTCACTTTGGTGGAATACTCCTAAGAAGAGATCTCTGTGTATAAAAACTAAATTTTCCTTGCAGACAGTCTAGTAATAGCATCTAATAAAAGATTATCTTCATGATGGATAATCAAGCCAGTAGACCAACTTTTCTTCATTAAGTGCTTAGAGTTGGTGTGCTGGTTCTCTTAAACTGACTGCTAAGCTCAGCATCACCACATACATTTCCTCAGAGAACAATATAAACAGTGGTTTTCCTCTCCAGTAGTGGGAGCCATTGAATCAGGACAATGACAGAATTCAACTTCATATTGAGTAGATCACTGTTTAGTTTGGGAGGATGGATGTAGAAGAGTGGAGAGTCTATTGACATGAAAAGTTTTCAGACATGTGTTCACCACTCACTTTTTCCATCTTTTGCTCTGAGTGCTTGGACATCCTGTGAGTTGATTCATACAATGACAATGAGTTTAGCACTTATATTTGGACTGCTTTAGTTCAATCATTTCTGCCTCTTACCATCATTGTAAATGCAGACAGCTTATTTAACCTCCTTTGTGACTCAAGTACCAATAACATGGATGTGATATCTCAAATTGGTTTTAAACAGATAATAGCTGTATTATCAGTACCATCATTACTGTTGTTGTCTTCAGCTATATCCTTTTAAAGGGATCAGTCAGTTCTCGCATTTCCCCTACTCCTTCACCCCCAACTCCCCTGGATATAGCAAGGCTTGGCAGACAGCAGTGACTGTCAATAAAGCTTCACAGAAATTTCAACCTTAAAGAAGTAGCAAACCTCAACAGTTTGACTATCTTTGACCAATTTGATTTTTCTTAAATACCACCCTATGCACTTTATATTGACTGGTTCTTGGAGTGTATATATAGAATATCAGTTAACCGGTTTTTAGGTAGTCAACAAATATGTGTTAAATAAAATTAAATGTTATCAAATAATCATGTAGGACTGCACATATGACTTTTAACACAGATTTTTAAAATTGGACTTTTTTTGGTAATAAGCAACTGTTGATATGGTCAGCAGTGGAAGTAACATAGGAAGTTCTGGTAAATAGAATAAAATGGAAACTGAGCAGGAGTAGATCTATAGTTAGGATTACTTCAATAGGCCAAATGAGATCATGAGGGTCTCAGGCTGATGGTGGTACAAATAAAGGGGAAAGAAAAATGCAGAAAAAAATTCAGAAAAGGAAACAATGGGCTGTGCAAACAGATTGGAGGTTAGGGACACTGGTAAGAGAGAAGTCAAATGTGACTGGGATTTTAATCATGAGTGATTGGCTGACTGCTGAGACATTTAACCACTCCTTTCACTACCCCTCATACTACATCCAACCCAGAGATTTTATTGCTGACAGAAAGCAGTAGCCAAAAGTCAGCATATCTGTGCCAGTTCCCTATCCCCCCCACCCCATGTCCACTAGTGCGACACAGGTAGTTGAGATGGATAGAGCATACAGAATGGGCTGCAGATCAGAAAGAAGCCCAGGCCACAGGTTCAGCAGGGAGCAAACATTGCAGCAAACCACAAATAAGCTGCTCATTATCCCACCCATCCCCTGAGAAGCAGACAGTTCCCAGTAGTCATGCTTTGAATGCTTTGACCTACTTGCCTGACTATATGACCAGCTACAGCGGCTACTGTATCGCGAGGTGAATCTGCCTGCAGCCTGGCCACACAGCGGGAATTTTCAGAAACTTTCCAGGGGGGACATTCTTCCCCTATTTCTTAATCCTAAACAGTTAATTGTTGGTAACATCAAAGTTATTGGTTGTCTTCATGTAGTTCACCATCAGTAATTGTGTGACCAGTTGATTTCTTCCACGAGCATTGCCAAAATTATGTTTCCAACCTCTAAAATAACATTTTGTCATGAATCATTTCTTAAAATAGAATTTTAATTTCTGGAATCCTTTTTCTCTAGCTTTGGAAATTCTTTTTTAAAATGTAAGGATCATTCCATTAGGTAACGTGGTTATACATTTCATCCAAACTTTAAAATGCATGGGATATTTTACTTCTTAATTTTTCTAGGCAACACAGAAGTTTTTTGGAAAGTTTTATATTTTATTAATTGAAGTATGTCAAGGCTGATTGATTTATAGTAGACCTTGAATTCTACCTACATAAGGGAAGACGAAAGTAAAGATTAGAACTTCAATAGCTTAAGTTATTTCTGGGCAGAGGGTATCATGAAGGAAAAAGGGTTATTTGAAGAGTTGCCACTATATGTTTCTAGTAAAACTGGCTTTTTATTCCTGTTCTTCAACAAACAGAAGACTGAATTTTCCAGGAGTTTAGCTTTCATTTGTCTTAAAATTATAATGTATTAATGGATCATTTAGACATGAAAATAAACAGCAACAATTTTGTGTAGGAAAAGAAAAGAGGCTATTTGTAGCTTTGTTTTGGGAGAGGTTTTATGGAAGATATTTAGTTGTTTTTTTTTAATGACTGTCCCTCCCTATTCTGTATCTCTAGTTTGCAACATGATGCTGATCTATTAGTGTGCAGGTGGGGATGGCTTTGTCAAGGCGTCTGACTTCAGCGAGGAGCTAGATTCAATAATATTCTGCTGACTTGCAGGCTACAAAGACTCTGATTAAGGGTCATCACATCTGGCACCTGATTTGATGTCAGTAGCTAACCTTCCTGTCACCTTCCTCCCTATGGAGTTAACTTAGTATTCCTAAAGATATTATACACTGCTGACTTCGAGTAGGCAGTGACAAATTTAATGTTACTTCACCTCTGTGAGGATGAATTCAAGACCCATCACTGTGCTCAGACACCCAATGGCATATTTGAATATTCTGCACTACAAGGCTGGTCGTATTAGCTAGAATAGTATGGGAATGGGGAAAAAAAAGATACAAGCTGTGCAAGAAATCATCAGTTCGTTTTCTGGGGGTGGTTATCTCAGAGGTCACAAATTGCTTTTGTCTAAAAATGTTTCCAATGGTTTAATAAATGGCCTATTTATGATCCAGGCTAAGGGATGAATAATCTCTTAGACTGTTTTCCATATCCAAGATTCTTTTGTTTACAGGAAATGAACACAAAGTACAAAACACAGGTCTAATGCCTCTCCCTGACCTCAACATTTTGAAAGAACAATTTGCATTTGGGCTTAGTTTTCAGTGAAGCAAAATAACATTTTACATTTCAATTGTGGTTTTCCCTAGACATATTAAATGTATGGTTCTTTGAACATGTCAGTCCAGCAGCATTTTCTGCAGCTAATGTTTCCAGCATCTAAAATGATGTGACACATCATCTATACCACCTTCATGAGGCTATTTTGGTCTTGTGTAAGAGTACATCATGAAGGATATTCTCCTAATAAGTTTACTCACTGAGTTTAAGAGGAGGCAAGGTCAGAAGTTGTATTAATTATTTGGGCATGGGTTTACTTGCTTGATGTCATGCAATAACTTTTTTGAGAGCTAAAAATTAGTCTAGTTATTGGCTTAACCAAAATACCTACTGGGTTAAAGTAAATGACTGTTAAGTGCAGTCCCAGACAGTTGATCTGGTAGAACTAGTTGACAGTATTCTAATTAATTCATTATAATAGTCAATCAAAAATTACTTACTGAGCAACTGTCAGGTACTTTACACTGATACTCAGTAGGGAGCCCAGAGGAAATAATCCACTGAGGCATTAGCTAAATGAAGACATAAACTGAAACCATAAACTGGAAGCTAATGAGGTAGACATTTGTCTTTACAGAGTATCAGCCTGTAACTATGCAATTAAATAACCCAGAAGCACAGTTCTGTTTAGGATCATCCAACCAATCAGGGATCCAAAAGACTCAAAACTTATCCCTCTTAAATTGAAGTTATCTCTGCCTGGGAGAAAGGAGACACAGAGTTAAGGCTGACAATGAAACGATCAGATTGCCTGTATATTTTCAATAGGAGAAACTCCATTAATATCTGTATCTGAATCATCTGGGGTTTGGGGTACTTGTTCAAGGTCAGTTTCCCAGGATCCATATGAGACCCAGATAAATACAAATCAAACATGTGCCTTTCTTTTTTTTTTTTTTTTTTTTTTTGTGGCACCAGGGATTGCACTCACGATCTCACACTTGCCAGGCAGGCACGTAGGCCACTGAGCTAGATCCCCAGCCCTTGTCTTTTTGAGACAGGGTCTCACTATGCCATTCAGGCTGACCTTGAGCTCACTTTGTAGCCCAAGCTGGTTTTGAACTCGCAACGATCCTCCTGTCTCAGCCTCCCGAGTGCTGTGATTACAGGCATGTGCCACCAGGCCCGGTCAAACATATGCCTTTCAAACAAGCTCTTCAGTTAATTTTAAAGTAGGTAGTATACAATTCATACTTTGAGAATTATGCTTTATAATTTTACATAGATCCCTATGCTTTTCTTGTTTGTCTTGGTAAAGTATACTTAAGTATATTTTTAAGGTTATATAAAGGTTTAGTGGTATAAGAATTCTTAATAGGGCTGAGCATGGTGGCATGTACTTGTAATCTCAGCATTTCAGAGGTTGAGGCAGGAGGATTGCCACAAGTTTGAGGCCAGCCTGGGCTACAAAGTGAGTTCAAAGCCAGCCTGATTTACATAGTGAGACCCTGTTTAATACAAAAAAAAAAAAAGGAAATAAAAGAATAATAAGATCATTTTTACATATTGTCTCTATTACTATTATTTTTCTTATTTCCTTAAATTAAAAGTTGCAAACTAGTAACTGGTGATTCAGTGTTGTTGGTCCATGGGTGGTCTTTTCATTTAAAGGAACCAAACAATATTTTTTATTAGTTGCCAACATTAAACTTGAAAAGATAATACACCATTTGAAATTTCAATTCCACTTTAAAAATTGGATGATGTGAGAACATTATGGGTAGGGAAATAATCTGCACATAGGAAAACAAGTACCTCATGTTCTCTCTCATATGCAGGAACTAAAAGTTGACCTCAAAGTAGACTAGCAATTATTAGGAATTGGGAAGGATGTGGGGTATGACAGGGTGGAAGAAGGATGGTTGGGTATTTTCAACACAGAATGTATGCATGTATGAAAATATACTGAACTCCATTAATATGTACAAATTAAAATATACTAACAAAAATAAAAACAAAGAAATTAGTGCCAGCCCTCCATTTAATCAGGATCCCAGTTCCCTAAAATTAAAAAGCAGCTGCCCCTCAATGGCCAGTTGATTATAATCCCATGACTCCGGAGCCTTTCCTTGACACTATGGCCAAGTGTCAGGAGTCATTTGTCACCAGAATGCTTCAGATGCTTTTCTCCATCCAGCTCACTTGACTCATTTGTATCACCTTTCCAGATCCTCTAGGCACTTGAGTTTATGACCCGTCTTAAGGGTACTTCAACACCAATTGCTTTTGAATAGTATTTGATGATGAAGACAGATATTCTATGTTCTAACTTGTTCCACTGTGTTCCCCTGGGATACCCTTACCATGCTCCTGGGCAGAATCTGGACTAATTCATTTCAAGAATGCTTATTAATCAACAAAGGGTCCAATCTAACCCAAGTCTTTCTAAGAGGCTACACAATTTGCCATATCTAATTGATGAACATATTTTATTTTGTTTTCTACAGCAAAAAGAAAGATGCTGCTTAGAGAGACTATGTTCTGAACCAAAAATAGTTGTTTGCAGTATTTTACCGAAAGAAAGTCATTTTAAAAACTACTCCAAAAACTTCACCCTTGGTTAATTATGATGCGTCCATGTAGGTTCATCAATTGTAACAGATGTACCACTCGGATGGGGATGTTGATAACGGGAGAGGCCATGCATAGGAGGGAACGGGGAGTCCGTGGGAAATCTCTGCATCTTCCCCTGAGTTTTGCTGTGAACCTACGAGTGCTCTGAAACAATAAATGTTTTTAAATATTTCATTTTAAATCAATCACATGTACTCAGTAGCCCAAAAGCATATTCAGTGAGTGGCATGCCCTGTGTTTCTTCCATTTCATAAAATATAATTTAAAACATTTCATATTATTTCTCGGTAGGGTCTTGGAAGACTAAACAGCATGTTGCTTTTCCCAAGATGAAATATAACCTGACACTGGATAAATAAGACTTTCCCCTTATTATTTTTACTCCTTTGATTTATGCACTGAAAATAGAACTCAAGGAAACGTAAAGTCAAAAAAAAATCTGTAAAAGAATATTGAATTTTTAAGTTTGAAAACTACATGTTATAGTATTATTTTTCTCCTGTAATCCATTCAGGCCTATCTTTTAGCTAGGGCAAGCTTCAGCTGAGGATAAATTCATGATCATTTAGATTTGGGTTTCAAGTCTCTTACTTTTTGACTGTGTGAACCTAACTAATCACTCCTTTCCCGACTTTTCTTTATCTGTAAAATAGAATAATAATCCTACCTCCTAGATTTAATGAGGAGATGTATGTAGTTTGATGGATAAAATACTTGGCATGGATTCAATAAATTGTAGCCTTTATTTTAATTAGCCAGGGTAAATTTCTTTGTGTACTGACTAAATAGTCTTTTCAAAGGACTGAAGGAAAGTCCTTTAAAATGGAAGTAGCAATCTCTTATTTGAGTTGTTCCCTTAAATAGCTGTACTCACCTAACAACAAAAAAGGGCAAATATATCCTTTTTCAACGACACAGCATGGCTTAGGTTAATACCTAGTCCTCATTCTTACCTGAGACCTCATCTTGCTTGTATTTCTCAGGTGCATGCTTTGATGAATTTCATAGAAAAATAACTATTTCTTTTTAAAATTAATTTTTATTTTTGATACTAAGATCAGAAAAACTATTCACACAGATTTAAAATTGGTTCGTGTAGAAGTTAGTTGTTACATCAAAGAATAGTGTTAAAGGACTTGTTCATGCTCACTCAAGGATACATCAGGACTGGGTATGTAGCTCAGGGGTAGAAAACTTGCCTAGCATGAAGCTCTGGGTTCAATTCCTAGCATCATTCAAAAAAATTTTTTTTAAATATTAAAAAGGTTAAAAGAAAAGATCTCTACGTGGTTCAGGAAGTTGAAAAACAGCACTTCTGTCCTAAGTCATCTTTTGTATTCTTCCTCCAGACTTCTATTACCCTATTATCCTCTTCATCTCTGTCACCCAAATTCTTGCTTTTCTTTCTCAAAACAGAAAATTGAATATGAATGATGGCAGAGTTTATATTATAGCTAACATCTTTAGCTCTTACTCTGTGTAGTCACTGAGATATAAATGGGTTTTTACATGCTGAATTAGCCAGATTTTTGCCACTGTGATCAAATATTCAACAGTAAGAACTTAAAGGAGAAAAAGGTTTAGTTTGGCTCATGATTTCAGAGGTTTCGGTCCATGGTCGGCAGGCTCATCATGGCAGAAGGCCATGGCAGAGAAAAGATGTTCAGCCCATGGCAGTCAGAAACAGAGAGGGCTAGAAATAGAAGTGAGAGAAGAGGCCAGTGACAAGAATATGCCCTTCCGGGTCTCACTTCTGAATACACAAACCTTTGGGGGGAAATTTTTACCCATTTTGTAATATATTCTTTACATAAATTCATCCTAATTGAAACCTACAGGGAAAGAAATGACTATTTCATTTCAGCAGTTGGTTAGATGACCAGTCCTAAGGCTAAGGCTGGGACAGAAGCCTGGAGTATCTGATTTCAAGGTGCTTTTATATGCAATAGTGATTTGTAGTGTATTTTCTATGTATTAAAACCACAGATGAACTTTAAAATTTTTTCCTATTAAATTTAAAATGATTAACTGGTTATTTACTTGAGTTGTTTTCACAGTTATTGACTTTGTGTAGCTGTGTTTTTTTGTTTTTTTGTTTTTGTTTTTCTTTCTTTTGCCCAATGACTTATTGGGTCTCAATGAATTGAAATGTTTTAAATTTTGCCCTAATTTTTCACTTTTATAGTTATTATGTATTTTTGCATAGTTTAGGAATTTTCTTTGTCTAGAGCTATGGTTACCTCTGACAGACATAGTAACACATGCCATTTCTTTAGTATTTGTGAGTTATATTTCGCTTACTACTTCTGGGTTTTATTTTTTCCATTTGAAAAGCATAGCAAAGCTGCTTTTCTCTTTTTTTAATACTATCAGAACTTCAATAAAATTTATATGAACATTTAAATTAGGAAGAATCTATGACTAGAGGCATAGTTTAGAGCCCTTGTGTAGCATGCATGAGGCTCTCGGTTCCACCTCTAGCATTGGAAAAAAAATCACAGTGATTCCTTAACTTTATCCCAAAACTCAACCAGGCATAGTGGCACAGGCCTGTAATCCCAGCACTCTAGAGGCTGATGCAGAAGGGACACTACAAGTTCCACACCAAGTATAGTGGGCCACATAGTGAGTACAAGGCCAGCCTGAATTACAGAGTGAGACCTGTCTCAGAAAATAGGATTGAACAACAACAAAAAAAAAACCCTCAAAACTTTAGCTTTCTTGGACTCAATAAATCTTATATCTAGTCACATTTTAATATGTAATTGTGTTGTGTTTAGCATGCCATTTACTTTTTCATGTAACTTTTAGAACCTTAAAAATATTTAAATTGAAAGAGGTCTTAAAAAAATTTAATGCTATTCCATCATCTTACAGTTGAGAAAATTAAGTTGCAGAGGCTTCCTCAAGGACACATAGCTTGTAGTAGAGCTGAAAATCACATTCTGTATACTTTCCAGTTTTACATGCTTTCTTGCTCCTTGTATGCCAAGAACACTAGACATAAAACCTTCTATTAGGTCCACAAATTGATTAATAGCTGCATGTGACAATAATTTCTACAACTTATTAGAGCCATACCTCCTCCCCCCTTCACTCTGTGATAATTTATTTTCATTTATTCAATCAATTAATTTTAAGGCTCTGGGCTATTATTTCATCAAATAAATTTAATTTTGTTGGAAAGTTCGTTCTTTTGTGCACACAAAGAAAGAAATGTTTAAGAGGCATGTTGGCAGTTCAATTGTAAAGGTCTGTTAGAGTCTCAACGTTCGTGTCTCTCCAAAATCCATATATTGAAGTCTCATCCCCAATGTGCTGAGACTGGATAATCAGAGATAGAGACTGGGAAGTGATTGGGTCATGAAGGATGGAGTTATTCCCCTTATAATAGGTACCCAAGTAAGCTTGTTTGCCCCCTTCTTACTCTTCCACTATCTGAGGACACAGGGAGAAGATGCCATCTTTGATAAAGAAAGCTCTCCTCAGACACTAGATTGGCTGTAACCTTGATCTTGGATTTTTCAGCTTTCAGAAAGATGGGCAATCCATTTCTGTAGTTTATAAATTACCCAGTTGAACACATTTTTCTTATGCCCACCCAAATAGACTAATACAGTCAACTTGCATTTTAGTTTTCAAGTCTTCTGGTCTACTTAATGTTTGGATATATATCCCAAGGCAGCTGTCAACATTTACTCACAACTGAGTCTCAGGGATGTTGGAAACTTAACATGGATGGAGTAGTTAAGTAAATTCACCCTGAAAACTTACAATTAATATTTTTTTCTCAGAAAGATCCTGATCTTTTTTCAGAAAATGTATACTGAAGAGGCATCTTGTCTGCAATATATGTGAAAGTAAATCGGGAAAATGCCTATACATATTACTGTTTTACGCTGCTCTAAGAAAATACCATAGATGGCATAATTTAAAAATAAGAGAAAATGATTTAACCATACTTGCAGAAGCTGGGAAGGCCAAGATCAAGGGACTGAATCTTGCAGCATCACAACGTGGAAGGAGGCATCTCGTGGGTGAAGAGAATGAGAAAGGCAAAATGGGGGCTGGAGTCAATTTCATAAATCCATTCCTGAGATGACGAACCCCACCCCAAGAAAACATTGTTACTCTGTTCACGATGGTGGAGCCTGCATGACCTGAATGCTTCCCAGTGGGCTCTACCCCGAGTAATGTTGCACTGTGGATTAAAGACCTTGGAGAAGCCACATTCAACCACAGCACTCTGCCTCTCGCCCCTGAAGTTCACGTCCTCCTCACATTCATTTCGGCCCTCAAAGTCTTCACTAGTTACAGCACCAGCTCCAAAGTACAAAGTTCAGAGTCTCGATTAAACCAGATATAGTGAAACTCAAGGCATCACTCATCCTCAGGCAAATTCTCTCTATCTGTAAAACTTTTTTATGAGCTCTGTGCTTCCAGAACACATTGGTGAAACATGCAAGAAAAAAAGTCACAGGCTCTAAGGAAATCCAAAATCCAACAGTGCAGACATTAAATCTTGACTCCAGAATAATTCTTCACTTATATAGCTTCTCCTGGGCACACTGGAGTGCAGGTTGGGTTCCCAAACAGCTAAGGTACAAGCTATACCTAGGCCAGATGAACGATGGCTGCTGAGAAGCACTGCAGAAGAATGCAGGGAACAGGGTGCCAAGACAGCCCTGGGCAGTGAAACTTGAGGCCCCTCAGGTGCCTCCCTGGTAACAATGCCCTTGGTGTCTTACCTGCCTCAGAGATCTCTGAAATCAGGGTTACTTTCCCGTTTCTTGATGAATAGTGCCTAGCTTCCAACTGTTCTTATTAATCTCTTTAGCTAAAGGTCACTTGGCCACACACTTAGAGGCTTCTCTTGTACAGCCTGAGAATTTAAAAAAAATCTGTCCATTCTGCTTCTCTTTTAATTAAAAATTCTATCTTTAAATTATTTCTCTCTGCTTCTCATTTTTTCTGGAAGTGGTCAAAAAAACCACGTGGCACTATGGACACTTTGCTGCCTGAGTGCAGTATTCCACCAGATATCTAGTCCATTTCTTTTAAGTTCTGCCTTCCACAAAGTCCTGGGACATGGACACAATTCAGCCAAGTTCTACTATGTTCCTTGATATTACGTATCAAGGATAGCCTTTACTATAGCTTCCAATACCTCCTTCCTCATGTCTGCCCAAGACTTCACTGGAATGGCCTTTATTGTCCACATTTATACCAACATCCTGATTTTGACCATGTGAGCAATTCTTAGCAAGATATTAGGATCTTTTTACTGTTCTTATCTTCCTGTGAGCCCTCATGATTGTCTCTAATACTCTAATCACTGCAGTCTCTAGCTTGCTCCTGCAAATTCTTCCACCCTTATGCAATTTCAAAGACTTTTCTACATTTTCAAGTATCTGTTATAGCCCCAGTCCCCCATCCCCAGCCTCAGTGCCAATATTCTCCGTGTATTCTGTGCTGTTATAATAGAATTCCAGAGACTGAGTAGTTTATAATGCACAGAAATTGATTTAACTCATGATTCAGAAGTGCCTTTTTTTTTTGCATCATAGCATAGTAGAATGCATCACTGCATCACACTAGGAAGAGAAAGTGAGAGGGCAACATTGGTCAAACTCAGTTTTATTAAAAATTCACTCCCTTAATAATCCATTCATGAGAGTAGAGCCCTAGTCCCTAAACATCACCCAGTAGGCTCTACCTCCAAACAGTGTTGCACTGAAAATTAACTTTTTTTGGTGGATATCTTTAAACCTTAGCAATTCCTTTCACAATTTTGACTGATGCACATACACAATTTTTTTTAACATATGTATGCATTTCACACACACACACATATAAAATATAATACATATGCCTGCTATATATAGTAAATACATATACTACCTTTTATATATGTATATATATAATATATATATATATTTTTTTTTGCAGTGCCAGTGATTGAACTCACGACCTCACACTTGCCAGGCAGGTGCTTAGGCCATTGAACTAAGTCCCTAGCCATTGTCTTTTTTGAGACAGGGTCTCACTACACCATTCAGGCTGGCCTTGAGCTCACTTTGCAGCCCAGGCTGGTCTCGAACTCACAACAATCCTCCTGTCTCAGCCTCCCAAGTGCTGGGATTACAGGCGTGTGCCACCAGGCTCAGCTTATATATGCATATATTTTACATGCATGAGAGAGAAATAATAGAACAAATGCTAATCTTTAGGACATTTTGTGACGAACATACAGGAATTCTCAGTACTATTTTGTAACTTTTCTGTATTCCTGCCTTTATTTCTAAATAAATTGTTAAAAATAAATGGCAGCATTAAATGTTGCCTGATCAGGTATCCACTTAATGACTGGAATCCTCACAACAGAAAAAAATAAACACAACTGTGAAACCTTTTTCATTTAAATATATCTAACATTCTCAGATAAACAGCCTTTACTTTCTATTGTTTGCTCTCAGATAATGAATCTTCCAGGAAGAAAAGCTTTTGTTAGAATTCAAGTACGCTAAATTAAAACAAAAATATCAGCACTCTGAGACCCACCTGGGCAACTCAGAGATTTAGTGAGATCCTTTTTCAAAATTAAAAATAAAAAAGAGTGCAGATGTAGCTCAGTGTGAAATTCTGAACTTAATCACTGATCACACACACACACACACACACACACACACAAATTATATGGAGCTGCTTTTGATTATTGTGGATGTAAAAAAAAATTCCCCACTTCCCTTTCCACCCAATGGCTTCTGTTTTTCCTAGTCCTGTTGTAGCAATTTAGTTAGAAGCTTAGCAATTGGTCCAACTGTGCCTTTTATTCCAAGCTTCCTTCACCTTAAATCCCCTCCTTCACTTCCTTCTAGTTACCAATGAGGGCTACCAATTGCTGGTGGTGGATAGATTGACTCATCAACCTTGAGTTGAAATTTACTCTCCTTAAAGAATTCCCTCAGGGCCCAGGATCTAGCTCAGTGGTCTAAGCGCCTGCCTGGCAAGCATGAGGTCATGAGTTCAATTCCTGGTGCCACAGAGTTCCGTCAACAACCTCAGAATTTTCAACATATTAGGGCTAATTATGGGTAGAGAGACCCTTTTGAAGGGATTTTAATTATTAGTAAGCAGAGGCAGAAATAAGTTTTGTGGGGGTGTGTTGGGGTTGGGATGGGTATAGTTATGTCCACATCCAGCCAGAAAAGGTTCTAAACTCACTTTCAGGTCACAGGCAGAGAAAAAAAAGCTAAGCTGAAATGCCTAGGAGTCATCTACAACTATGTCACCACAGTCTGGTTTCCCATATTTTGATGCAAGTTTTGTTTTACACATTTTCTCCTAATAAAAACATTCATGACTTTTTTCCTAAGAATTCATTATCTAAATGAGTTTTTCATAAGGCAGATATTTAGTATTCGTGAAACACTCTGCCCGATTTTAGGAGCCATGGTTTAGGAAGGCACCTATGAGGTCTCAAATGACACTCAGAAAATATGATTTGCGTGTTGGAGTGAAATTATTCACTGTACTCATCGAAGCATCAGAATTTTAGTTGACACGAAAACAGAAGTGGTAGTTACAGATGTAAAAAATAGTTTAAAAGGAATGATTATTAAAATAAAGTGCTTATTTAGGATTATTTGAAAGAAATAGGAAGCCTCAAACAATATTCTGCTATTAGCTTACAAGCATAGGAACAATGAGACATCTGCAAACCTAATTTAGTATTTAATGATCACAATGAGTTAAAACAAGATTAAGGAAGATTTACTCAACACATTCAACAGAAAAAAAATACTTTCTAAAAAGCAAAAATGAAGAAAATTGAAAGAAACATTATTCAAAATAATTCTAAAGTGGATACTGAATATTTTCATTTTTTATAGTGTAGATGATTAAAGAAACAATGAAAACTGTATGTAAACATGCACCAGTAAAAACAAAATCAGCTTCTCTATGGACATTGATGTATCCAATGACATCTAGCACTAGACATTTAATCTTCAGCAGTCTAAATAATGTATTTCAACTATTCATCCTTCTGCCCAAAAGCTACGTGAACTTTTGCACATTACCGTGCTTAAGACTCTCTGATCCTATCTCTTCATTTGCCAAATGGAGATTAAAGTGCCTGGCATGTAACAGATACTCAACAAATGGTAGTTAATAGTAGTTAAAATAACAATTAACTTGCACTGCTTATTATGTTCCAAGCACTTTGATAAAAGCTCTAAATATATTATTTTAATTAGATAGTAGATGTCATGCTGGTGATAGTGAGATCTTGCAGGATGTTAGAGGAGTGAAACAGCAATTTTAAAATCTGAGATAATGAATTGTAGGGGAAAAAAAATCTGAACTGGAAGGTTTTAGCAGAGAGCATCAAAAGTCGTGGTAAAGTTCATGGAGTTCTGATTTGTTCAAGCCAACACCATCCCTTCCCTAGTTCTTCCTCTGTTCCTTCTTTCCCTTTCTTTCATTTCTTTCTTTCTTCCTTTCCCTTCCTTCCTTCCTTCCTTAGCGCTGGGGATTGAATCCACAGCTTTTGTACTAAGCTACATCTTCAGCCCTTCTGTTTTTGTTGTTTGAAACAGGGTGTCATTAAATTGTTAAATTGCCCAGACTGGGTTGGAACTTGTGATCCTCTTGCCTCAGCCTCCTAAAGTGGTGGACCACCATGCCTGGTCCCTAGCTGTGTTCAGGGGCATGAAGGCTCCAGTTCTTTCACAGAAGCACTGTCATTGCTGGTGCCGAGATGACTATAACCACCAATTACCTCCAGATCCTCCTGAGTTCAAATTGGAAGAGAGAGCCTTTAACTAACAGATTTATATTCATATTCATTCCTGGTATCAGGACTGGGAAAAAGAGGCTCACGCATCTTTTATGGTGGAAAAAGACTACTCTTTAGGAAAAAAAATTAGGCAATGCACGAGCAAAATAATTTTATTGATTTAATGCTCAATATAGAAAATAAAACAATCTGTTAACAGTATGATTGGAAAGGACAGAGTGACTGATATAGTGGCAAGAATTCAAGCATTACATTTTAAGTACATTAAAATACCTGCAGAGTAACACAAATTGTTTTATTGTTATCACAGTGTTTCTCAGTTACATTATATTAATTAAGAGTTGATTACTGAAAATTGATAGGTAATTATAATAATGTCCATAATTATGTCAGGATAATTAACCATGGCAGATCTTTTTGCAAATGCATTGCTCTATTTGTAATTTTAGTAATAACTTATTATTGATAGGACTTTTCTCATTGGCTGTAGAATAAAGTTAAACATGAGCGATTCTTAATTCAATGTTTTTTTAAACTAGTGAAAAGCCATTTGAATTGTAAAGCACATTTTCATACTGTTAGAGACCACAAGTTCACAATGGCTAATTTTGCAAACTTCCCTAAGGGATAAAATGGAGATTTGGGATTATGGGCACCATCCGAGATTTCCCATTGACTCTTGTTAGCATAAAATCATCCACATCCTCTTGAGTCATCACAGGATTATACTCCAGGACAAGATCCTTCTTAGCATATGATCATCTATGCCCTTTTGAGTCATCCCTGGATTGTATTTGCCCATAGAGTCATAAACCTCTGAGTCTTTCACCAAATTGGAATCTTTTGCTGACCCCACTATCATTGTATACACCCAATAAATAGTGACTGATTAGGAGCATGAAGAGGAGGACCCATCGGGAGACCCTGACTTCCCAGCCATTCATGTATTATTAAACTTGCCTTTTTTTTTTTTTTCTCACCATACCCTTAAACACAGACAATCGGGACTCTTTGCCGGGTCCCCTGTATCATCCCATATAAAAACTTAAGGAAAAGATTTATACATTGCTAAAACATGTTAATAGACTAAATTTTTATTGTAGAATGGCATACTTTTCAAGTAAGTTGTAATATTCCCTGTAATTAACACTCATAATCTATAGCTAAGTTTTCTTATTTGTCTTCCAATTCTCCATTCCATTTAGTCCCGTATCTACACTGTAATGCTTTCACACCAAGAGGACATGATGGCATATCATTTTCAATCCTCGCTATTGATCAAAATAATCTCTACTAAATGTTATGTAAAATATAAATCACCCCAAGTCTTAAAAAATATTGTGCTCACTTATTTCTGATTTTTATGTTTGGCTTGGAATCTTCTTCCATTCATCTCAGTAGGTCCAATCCTATTGGAAAAAAATAAGAAAGCAAAAACACATTCACCTAACTTTTAATTTTTTTTTTTTTTTGCATGGCACTGAGGATTGAACTCATGACCTCACACTTGCCAGGCAGGCACTTATGCCACTGAACTAAATCCCCAGCCCTTGTCTTTTTGAGACAGGGTCTCACTATGCTGTTCAGGCTGGCCTTGAGCTCACTTTGTAGCCCAGGCTGGTCTCGAACTCACAACGATCCTCCTGTCTCAGCCTCCCAAGTGCTGGGATTACAGGCGTGTGCCACCAGGCCCAGCTAATATGGAATGTTGTAATAATTGCTCTGTAATAATTTTATTCCTGTTAATTTCCTATTATACCTAATTTACAAACTTTGTAATGCATCTAAAACTCTTATAATCCTTTCGACCCTTGTAGAATGAGTAGTGATGTATCTGCTTTCATTCCCGACGTTGGTTATTTGTGTACTTTTATGTACATTGTATATATGTATTTATTTATTTTGGTCAAATGAAAGTTTGTCAATTTTATTGATCTTTTCAAAGAACCAATTATGTTATGGTTTGCATCTGGATGTCCCCTCAAAGCCTCATGCAGTCATGGGGGCAGGCTTCTAGAGTTTGTGACTAACTCATGGTCCAATGCTGGGATTATGTGAGTGCTACACCCACCCTAGTAGAGTGGGTAACCTACATACAATATAAGGGACAGAAGGCGTCTACTCTTGCACTCCTCCCTTTTTGCTCTTGTTGCTTTCACTGTTTTCTGCTGTGGTGAACTGTTATTCCTCTGCCATGCCACTCTGCCTCAGAGCCAGCTAATCATGGATTGAAACTTCCACAAACTGTGAGCTAAATAAACTCTTCTTTCCTTAATTTTGGGCACTGGGTATTTTGTCTCAGCAATTAGAGAAAAGTAACCAACACAAGTCATTAATTTTCATTAATTGTTTCTATTTTTGTTATCTATTTCTTTGATTTCTAGTAATGATGACTTTTTTTTGATACTGGTTTGTTACTTTTTCTTTTAAAAATTTAAGGCCTAGGTTATTAAGATCCTTTTTCTTTCTAATATAGGTGCTTAAATAGTAAATATCTTTTAAAGGTCTGTTCTAGCTGCAACTCATACATTTCAAAGTTTTCATTCAGTTCAAAATATTATCTAACTTCCTTTGCTTCTTTGGCCTATGAGTAATTTAATTTTCAAACATTTGGGGTTTTCAAACTTGTTTTATTGTTGATTCCTAATTTAATTTCACTGTATCCAGGGAATGTACTTTGATTTGAGTCCTTTTAAATTTATTGAGACTTGTTTTATGACCCACTATATGGGTTATCCTGGAGTATATATTCTTTAGAACAGAAATTTTACTGTCATGATGTACAGTGGTGTACACTTATCAGTTGAGTTGGTAGTGTTTTTCAAGTTCTGTGTTGTTTTTTAGTCGTCTTAGCCATTACTGAGAGTAGGGTATGGAAGTAATACTTTAATGTTTGTTTATTTTTCCATTCAATCAATTCTTTTCTTATTTGCAGTGCTGGGGATGTAGCCCAGTGCTTCAGGCATGCGGTGTAAGCACTCCGCCACAGAGCAACAGCTACAGCTCTTCGATTCTATTTAGGGTTCCATTGTTGGGTATGTGTACATTTATCATTTAACTCTCTTATCTCTATTAAATATCTGTCTGTAGGAATACTTCCTGTCTTAAAGTCTATGCTGTTGGATATTAGTATTGCCATACAAATCTCTCATGGTTACGGTTTGCATAGCCTATCACTGGTTAAGTCTTGCTGATCTTACTCTCACCATCAAAAAATATGATACAATTTTACACTTGTATAGTCCTTAAATTATTCTTGCAGTACGTAAGCTTTTCCATAATGAGAACATTATAAATTCTTCAATCACTTTTATGGATTTTTGGTACAGTTTTGGGTATAACAACAAATATTTGATTCATTAAAAGGAATTAAGATATCGAGGCAAGTACAAACACATTTTGCTGCATGGCAATGTTTTCTGATGTCCTTTGACTTTCATATTAGGTATCAGATGTTCAGAATGACACTTACCTACCTTTCTGCCTATCCTGGGTTGGTGAAATCTACAAAGGTTGTTACTACAACTTCTATTTCAATGCAAGTACCACATTTTAGGAAGACTAGTTTAAATCAGATGGCTTAATCTTAGGAATTGCTGCCTCTCCTTCAGCCTTTGATGAAATAAAAAAAAATTATTTTAGATCGTTAAATATATGTGACATACTATGTGCAACATGCACAATGCTATCTTTTCTCACGATTAAAATAGTTTTGAGCCTTTAGGATTCATTATTTTACCAGGAAATATAATCATAAAGTGCCTTTTATAATTAAAGGAATTCTACTTAGCATTGATTCTTCAGCATTTTAAAGACTTGTTCAGTGGAAGTTTACTGACTGCCCCATTTGTTAATGTTTAAGGTATGTGATTATTAATTAGGCAATATTGACAATTTAGACAGGACTTCAATATGCACATTTCAATAGGAATTTTAAAAATTCTAGGCTTGCCAGGTGTGGTGGTGCACGCCTGCAATCCCCGCACACAGGAGGCTGAAGCAGGAGGATCACCACGAGTCCGAGGCCAGCCTGGGCTACAAAGTGAGCCCAAGGCCAGCCAGAACGGCATAGTGAGACCATGTCTGAGAAAAGACAAAAAAAATTCTAGGCTGCTTAAAAATCATATATGGTAAAAGATCATTTTTACAGATTTTTTTCTTGTAGTCTTACATATCTATGGAATTTTCATTGATATTTAAAATAGAATGACTATCTAAATACATTACAAAATTGCTGTATTAGTATTTCTGGACTTGTGACTCTCTTCAAATCATCTTTGTATTTGATACAAGGACAAGAAAAATGATGCAATTATAAAAGGTGTAGGGGTCATAGAGAATAGAAGATAGGATTAATATTAATTGAATGGATGCATAGAATCTCAGATCAGGAGAATAAATGAGAACCCTTCCTGAGAAATGACATTTATTTTTTTTCCTAGGAATATCTATTTCTATAAGCAATTTACTTTGTTTCATTTGACTTTCCAAGACTGCAGTTCTTCACTGACAAATCTTTCCGATCAGCGCACACACACACAAAGAGGTAACTTACAGAGCTCAAGCAATACACACCTGCAATTTGCTAACCCTCTTTATCATTTGCAAGTCCGACGTACATACGTATACACAACTACAAACGAGTCCAATTTTCACTTAAATTTCAACTCTAAAACATTTCTATGAAGACTTCTTGCAGCACACAATGACAGAAGATAAGCAGTTCTGATGCAGCTGCTTGGGGCCGGGAAGGACCGCGTCTCCGCGCCACAGCGCGCGACAGAAGCGCACGAGAGAAGCGCACGTCCCAGAGGCTGCTCCTTTGCTGTCCTCTGCACCTCAGAGGTGGCCAACAGTGACATGTGACAGTTGTTTGTGCTGTTACCCACGTTTCTGCGGGCGCTTGGAAGGTGGGTCGAGCACACAGTCCCCAGCCCTTTGCCCCGCTGCGTCCTCGCCGTCTCCAAGCTGCCGCCGCTGCACGCGGAGACGAGAGCGCGGGCGTGCCCTATGCGCATGCGCCACACTCTAGCGGTCAGCTTCAAGTTGCTACCTTAGCCCCGCCCCGTCGCGTCGCTAGGCAGCCCGCCTTCCCGCCACCGGACGTGGCCGGGGAGCGTCCGACTTGACGTCCGTACGTGATGACGCACGTGCGCGCGGAGACGTGGGGACGCAGGCGGGCCGTAGAGAGTGAGTTTCCGCGTTTGTTTAGCCCGGCGTGTGTAGTTGGTTCGGCTGCGCTTCTCCCCTGGTCTCGGGATAGCGGGCTCCGGCGGCCCGGTCCCGGGGAACCTGCGCGGGCCTGGGCTGGAGGCTCGGCCCCCTCGCCCTGGGCACCCCCGCGGTCCGAGAGCGGGAGGCGTCCCCTGTTCCGGGTCTCGTCCTGGGCGCACCTCGCCCTGCCCTCATCGTGGTTGCTGGGCGCCGGCCTCCCAGGATCGATGTGGCCGGGCGCCCGGGATGGGGTGGCTCTGAGGAGCTTGGAAGGGTCCTTTCGAAAGCAGGAAGTTCACAGCGACGTTGCGTCAGCGACACGCCCTGCAGTCTCCAGCGCTGACGGGACAGTGGCGTCTGTATCGTAACAAGTGTGTGGCTGACCCAGCCCTTCACCCTCAGGAGGGGCGTTTCACCTGATGCGGGCAGGAAGTCAACTAAGTTAATCTGACCGCTTTTTTGCTCATATCTCAAAACCCTTTGAATAGATTTTCTAAAAGCAGATCACAGGCTTATGTGTTTTTCCAAAGTGAACATAAGCTCTTTTGAAAACTTAGTTATTATGCAGGTGAGTTATTGAATAGTTATATTCTTCCGTAGTTAGGATTCCGTCGTTGACTTGTGTAGGACCCTTTTGAGTACGTTCGGTGGCCCTCCGACATTTTATCTTTTATTTTTTATTTTTGTTTTTTTTGCGGCACCAGGGATTGAACTCGCGACCTTCGCACTTGCCATTGCAGATTCTTATGCCACCGAGCTAAATCCCCGGCCCTTCACTCCGACTTTTTAATTTTTGAGTTACTTTTAGGCTTCGTCTAATTTCTCACGCATTTCCTTTTTCTTTTTTTCTCTAGTTCTAACAAACTTTTAAGTTTAGAGGATTTTCGTTTGCTGCCAGCCAGGCATAGATTGGGAGGACAAGTTATCTTTCAAAGGTTGATAGCAGCATTATCTGGTAACCTATAGGAATGCACATTTTGGAATCTTACCTAAGATATACTGAATCAAAACATTAGAGAAAGTCTTCCAGTTGGCCCCATTACACCTGGATGCTAATGTTGACATAGTAATAAAGAATACCCATTGTGGAGTCACAAATAATGTAATTTGAATTGAAGCATGGTAATAATAGAACATTGGACAGATCACTTAAATGTTAAGTTTATGGGACTGTAAATATTCCAAGTGAAGGCTCAAGAAAATTGCTTAATACCAACGCATACAAAATGCTCAAAGATGAGATGTTTTAAGTAATTTGCTAGAACCGTGTGAAGTAGCATATAGATTATGCTGGAAGCATTCTATGTGGGGTTAGATGAGTTTAATGCACAGATACCGTGACCATAGCTTGAGAAAGTTTTTATCTCTTTACTTCCAGGTTCAGTTGTATTCTAAATGGTGGAGTGTTGGATGAAGGGTCCTTTAACAGTTACAGCGATGTGTGCTAATACTAATGCTGTTGACGCTGCAGTGTTTTTAAAAATAGCCTTCAGAATCAGAATAGTTTTTAATTCTTTGGTCTTCTGGTTCCTTCAGCTTAGTTATACCTTCTTTCCCCAGGATTTAGTAAAGCCTAGAAGTAAGTCCTGGCTTCAGAGATGAAAAGCATTGTTAGAGCAGTGACTGCAAGCAAAAGCTAAGACTGACAGTGTTTCTGTCTTCTTTATATCCGTGTTGTACAGTTCCACCATAGCAAGGGAGGCCTCCTAGCCACTTTCCATGCCTTCGTTTTCTGGTAGCGTTACAGGCGCTTCATGAGATAAGCCTGCAACCTGCTGCTTTTTCAGCTTGTTGGCTCTGGTGTTTTCTTATGATTCCTTTTCTTTTTTAAAGGGCTGTTACAGGGATACAGCGAGAAATACATACTCAGTCTGAAGCTGCTGCCCTAAAACCTAGCTTCATTACAGTGTTGGAAAGGGTCGGTGCCAATCTGCAGCCTACGCAGTACATCACCGTGATTGTGGAGCACTGTTCTTAGGGCCACACATGGCTCTCACATTGTAGGGGAGAGTTTTCAGATTAACAGGTCACTTTAGGTGTCAAGTTCTATAAATAATTTTAACCCTCCTACTAAATCAGCGCTGTCCCATCATGAAACATTCATTGTTTCAAAGGCCTGAGCATTGTTCTCCATTTTAAAAAGGCAGATACATAGCAGTGGTTTTGAGTCTGGCAAAACTTTTTTTGACTCCTGCCTCCACTAAGTACTGATTGTGTTCAGTAGACAAATTAACATCTTCCCAGCTTTAATGTCTTTTATAAAACAGGAGTCATAGGGTTTCTTCCTCAGACCATCGAAGTAAAATAATGTGTGAAACATGCAAACCCCCAAAAAAAAAACCAAACAAAAACCATGCGAACCCTATGCTAGGCACAGAGACTTAATAAGTGTTGCTTTTGGGGCAGGGAAGAAAGTTATTTAATATAGATGTTTGTTTGATTCATTTCTTTACAATATATTTTATAAGTGAGGTAATTTATGTTTACCTAACTGCACTCTTATTAAGTGATAAAGATACTAGAGTCATTGCTTTTATATTCTTGTGAATCAGAGAAAGCAAATACATGGAGAAAGTTATAACTTAATGTAGTAGAAAACACAATCTTCAGTTCTATCTTAACAGAGCAACTTCTAGAAATTATTTTGGCAGTTTATTGAAAGATCAGGGGCTACTAAATGTTTGTCTTCTGCAATTCTTCTGTAGCTGACCTTAATGTGGACAGTCAGCTATTCAGTAGGAGATGCTGTCTATTATAGGAGATGATACCTTCTTTCAAACTATACACTCAAGTATAAGAAAATGCTGCTATCCCTGAAAGAGCTAATGTTTTTTCCAATATGAGTGCTTAAGGATAACAAACTAGTTTTATGTTCCATTTTTTAATTTTTAAAAAATTTTTATTCACTTTTTTTGTGGCACCAGGGATTGAACTCATGACCTCGCACTTGCCAGGCAGGCGCTTAGGCCACTGAGCTAAATCCCTGGCCCTTGTCTTTTTGAGACAGGGTCTCACTATGCCATTCAGACAGGCCTTGAGCTCATTTTGTAGCCCAGGCTGCTCTCAAACTCATAATGATCCTCCCGTCTCAGCCTCCCGAGTGCTGGGATTACAGGCATGCACTACCAGGCCCGGCTTCCATTTTTTTGAAAGGTAATAATCCTTTATATTTTTCTGTATATTATATATATATATATATATACATGTTACTATGAATATATGAACACGGGGAAAGTAATTAAAAGCATTTATGCTAGGTCATAATTTTGTTTACTTGGGAGTATATTGTAATATGAGGATAGGAGCCAATTACAACAGGAAATCTGTACATTTCTGTAAAGTTATGTTTGAATATATATAATACATATAGTTTCTTTTAAAAGCTGTTAGAACCAGACTTGGTGGCGCACACCTGTATTCTACGTACTCTGGGAGGCTGAGGCAGGAGTCCAGTTTAGACAACTTAGTGACTTGGTGAGCTCCTGTATCAAAAATAGAAAGTGGAAAAGGACTAGGGGTGTAGTTTGGTGTGAAAGCCCTAGGTTCTATCCCAGTATCTCACCACAACCAGAAAAAACCTCAGCACTGTTTAAAAAATAGAATATTTTTTAAAAAGATAGATTTCCTTTAATGTGACAGTTACATCATTTAAGCAGTAGTTCCCATATTTTTTTTTTCACAGTGGGCTCTGTTAAACAGAATCTTATTTGCAAAGTTCAGGATCTGAGAGGATTTAAGATTAGGAAAGTAGAAGGCGCAGGCTCTTTATTCTGGGCAGCCTTATTCCAAGGCCGAGATGTGGTCAAGGAACCCAGGGTTCCAAGGATCTGGGTATGAAACCATCTGTGGGATAGAAAACCCCAGGGCATAAGCTGCACTTCTAAATTAGCGACAAGAATTCTAGTGAATAGGACTCACTAACCTGTACTGCAGTCAATTCCCAGGTTTTCAGCAGCGTTGGTATATGTGTGGCTTCTCATGCAGAGGCGTGAGTGATTATTATTTTTTTTTAAATGCAGGCTTCAGTCTGACTTACATTGTACAAAAATAAGATTCTATACATACTTTTGAAAAATGAGCTTAAAAATCCCTCTAAAGTTGTGACAGTTGTATCATTATTAAGAGCTGTTTAGTATTTTTACTGACTGTTGTTTAGTATGACAAATGACTCAGGGAAAAAGAAGGCATCAGGAAATGTACATATTACTTGTGTTTACTCGCCACTGTTTTTTGTTGTTTGAAAGCAGCTGGTCTACATTTATATGGTGAAGTGTTTGTTTTAAGAGTTAATTTTTAGGTAATGAGCTTTCATAAGAAAAATAATTTCAAATGCTATTTGTCAGATTGTTATTAATAGCAGGAGCCGTAATATTACATTGTCTTTTTTCCCCCATGCATTAGGGGTTTCCTGGTGACAGCTGGAGGATGGGGGAGGGGAGTCACTTTCAATCAACCAGCTGCTCTGTGCAGCATCAATGATGGTGATATTTCAAAGCCAGTGGATAATTTTGGCTGTATTCAGGAAAGAAAATATCAGATTTCTAGGATGCAATAGATGGTATGCAAGAGCCTTTTGGGATTTAGATGATAGCCAACTAACTATACACATTCAGGGTTGTGTGTTAATGTTATTTGCAAACTAGTTTCTTGGACATTGTTCCAGCCACATCATGATTACAACGCAGAAAAGTGTAGTTCCATGTGGGAGGTGGCTTATTACTGTATGGTGGGAGGGAAAGACAAACTTTGGTGGTGTGCTGTGTGCTTTCATATAATAACTATTTCATTTATTCTTCACAATGACTTGGAAGTAAGTGGATTTTTTTTTCTTGCTATCTATGGTTAAGATACAGAAGCAGAACAGGATTGATTATATGATTTGCCCAAAGCCACATACTATTTTTTTTTCCAAATTCATTTTATTTTAAGGAGAAAAGAAAAAAAAAAGCTAAAACAAAATTTCAAAACATGTAAATCGGTGGCAACAATGGTACATACATTGTGCATTGTCATCCCCAAATCATTCACCCAGAGCACAAGACATCTGCATTCAACTGTCCAAACAATACCAGCACAAATCTTTCTCTTCAGCAAACTCAGAGAAATCAGTAGTATAACTATCTTAACTGTTTTTACATATATATACTTATGTTTTTTCTTTCAACTTCTCACACTAATGAATTCAATGTTTACATGTGTGTCTTATTTCACTAATGAATATGGTCTCAAGTTGCATCCATTTACCTATAAAAGTCTCCAGTTTATCCTTTTTATGGTTCAGTAGTACTCCATTGTGTAAAAATACTACATCTTTTTTATCCATTCCTCAGTTGATGCAC
>RJWT010007085.1:0-28114 GCA_004365215.1 Cuniculus paca | reverse complement strand
TATACTGTTACCAAAACAATTAAAAACACCACTTCAAAAAATTCTGGTGGACAAAGATGATGTAGAAGATGAACAGGAGCATTATATAAGTGTCAGTGTATTTAAAGAGTTATAAAATACCATAGTAACAAATGCTTGATTTAATTCTGAGGACTTTAATAACTCTGGTTAATATTTGTGTAAATACTGTATTCTAATCATAAACTCAAGATTGGAAGGGACCTTAAAGTCTAGACCTATGGTTTTAAAACTTGTTACTTTAGTTGAAACAATGTTAATACTCAGAATTTAAAAGCATAGCTATTCTTCCTGAAGCAAGGAATGGTCCTAGAAGGCTAGCCACTATCTTACCTACCCTCATGGTGGACCCTGAAAAAACCCAAAAGACTGTCAGGCATAATTCGAATACCACTAGACTAGTACAGTCCTCCAACTAATGATGGAATCTGCTGTGCACTGCCCCAACTAAATGCTTGTACGGTGGCAGGGGATATAGCTCAGTGGCACAAGTGCCTGCCTGGCAAGCACAAGGTCCTGAGTTCGATTTCCAGTACCTAAATAAACAAATAAAATAAACTGTTAAAGAAAATGCTTATATAAACTGGGCATGGTGGTGCATGCCTGTAATCCCAGCACTTGGGAGGTGGAGGCAGGAGTATCGTTGCAAGTTCGAGACCAGCCTAAGTCACAAAGTGAGCTCAAGGCCAGCCTAAACTGCATAGTGAGACCCTGCCTAAAAAAAAAACAAAACAAAAAATGCTTGTGCAGTTTGTGCATGAATTTCTTCAGGGCCTGGAAAGTCACATTTCTAAAGCAGCCTGAAGTTTCTGGAAAGCAGAAACTTCAATTTATAATCCTACTGTGTCTAGCACTTAGATTTAATTCATAGTCTCATTATTGGTTAGTGAGTGGGTGAACAGAACTTTGGTTCCCTCATTTGTAGCAAATTTGAAAGTCATTGTTCTAATCTTTCAGTTTTAACATTGTATCCCTTTAATCTCACTTTTTTTTATTTTCTCTTGTCTGGTTTTATTCTAAATTAGATAGTATCTGCAGAGAGGTTCACTATTCTAAACCAGGCTCTGTTTTACAAATAGTCACAGTTTTACAGATACAAAATTCAATATTCAACCAATTCAGAGAAGAAATCTTTTTCCTAAAATCTAAATTCTAGCGTTACTTTATAAACAAATATAGGTGGGATTTTTGTTTTGTTTTGTTTTAATCAGAAATTGAACTCAGGATCTCATGTTTGCCAGGCAGGTGCCGTGCTACTAAGCTATATCCCCAACCCTAGCTGGGATTTTTGTAAGTTTTTTTTTTCTTTTGAGACAGGCTCTCACTGTGCAGCCCAGACTAGCCTTGAACTCACAGTGATACTCCTGCCTCAGCCTCCCAAGTGCTGAAATTACAGGCATGCACTACCACACCCAGCTTGTAACCAATGATAAGTTGTAATGCAGATTTATATCTCTTGCTATTTCTGCCATACCATGAGAGCCTGTCCATCATTAACTTCTGATGAGGGGTGCATCATGGTAAGAGTGTGTGCTAACATAGAGAGATTCCAGAACTGTAAAAGTAATAGCTTATGGGTTAGGGAGGTATATCAGTGACAGAACACTTGCCCAAAATGCACACGGCCTGTGGTTTGATCCCCAGCACTCCCAAAAAGTAGTGATAAAGAAGTGTTAGTCAGGTGTGAATTCAGGGCCAGCATGGGCTACATAGTGAATTCAAGGTCAACCTGAGCTATATATAGAGTGAGACCTTGTCTCAGAAACAAATAAAAAATAAAGAAATGGTAGTTTGTAACACTAACATGTCTAGTACAGTGCCATCAGACAATCGTAATATCTAAGGATTCTTAAAATTATCAGGCATTTTAGAAAAAGTTGAGTATTTTTATTATTTGTCCTTTAAAAAACCCTACAAGGTAGGGCAAAATAAATTATGTTTTATCTGAATAAATAAGTTATGTTGTGATAGTAATTCTAGGACCATTTTTAAGTGTAGCAAGCATCAAATAGTTGTAGTTTTATATTTAAGCTTTGCATAAAATAAATTCATTCATAAATACTTCTACCTTTGATTTTTTTAAATGTCCATTTTTTTCTTAATCTTATTAGGATGATATTGACTTTAAAATGGAAGAACAGAAAAAAAACCCTGGAGCTTCTAAAATTGGAGGTGAGAAAAAGTCTACAAAAACATAGCTTAAGTACCAATTCCATTTTATACCATTCTAACCTTCTTTTTTTTTAATAGAACCAAATTTAATTATTGAGGAAGATGAAATTATGAGGTGTAATGAAAGTCCGAATCTTTCAACTTCTCATTTTCAGGTACTAACTTGATAGCTCCATCTGACTTTTAACTTTTTTCTAAGACAGTTGTTTATATGATTATTTAGTTTTGGATTTTTTTTTATTCTAGATCTTTTAGAATAAAATTAAGTATTTCAAGTGTTTATTACTAACAAAACTGGCTGCTGTGTGTTGAAAACTTTGAGCATATGGTTGCAAATTTGTTTAGTAATAAACCTAAATACTTGGGCTGGGGATCTAGCTCAGCTGTCTAAGTTCCTGCCCAGCAAGCGCAAGGTCGTGAGTTCAATCCCCGGTGCCGCAAAAAAAAAAAAACCTAAATACTCTTCCTAGAATCTCAGAATGTCAGGGCTCAGTAGAATCTTATACAATTACTTACTCCACCCTGCTTTGTATTTACAAACTTGGTTTATAATACATTTTTGTTGCCATGGAGCAAATATGGTTTTATGTATATAACACAGTAAAATTATTGAAATAACAGAGAATGTGAATTTGGAAATAATGGAATTGATGATTGATTGACCACATTCCTCTGCCTAGCTCCTTTCTTAAATGAGAGTGAACTGATGTTTGTATCTTCTTTTTTTTTCACTTCCATGTTATTTCAAGGAGAAAAAGAAAAAGAAAAAAACTAAAAATTTCAAAACATGTTAATCAAGAGGCATCAATCGTTCATATATTGTGCATTGTCATTCCCAAATCATTCACCCAGAGCACAAGACATCTGTGTTCAATTGTTCAAACAATGCTAGCACAAATCTTTCTCTTCAGTGAACTCAAAGAAATCAGTAGTATTACTATTTTTTATATGCATATACATATACATACACATATACATATATATACACATTGTATCTTCTAGGAAGGTAATTCCTAGTGATCATTTGTGTCTCTGTTCAGTGAGTAGTCAGCTATGCACAGTGTTAGTTTTGGTGGCTTTACTTTTGTGCTTTTTTGTGACAATATGAGAACCAACTCAATTACTGGTTTTCATTAACTTAATATAAGATCCTAAATTTTGTGTGATTTAATTTTTTGTTTGCTTTGAGACAGGATCTTGCTGTGTACTGCAGGCAGGTTCATTACATAGCCTAGGCTGGCCTTGAACTCATAGTGATCTTCCTGCCTTAGCTTCCTGAGTGCTGGATTATAGGGGTGTCCCATCATACCCAGCTATGTGATTTAATTTTTAAACTCTTTTTATTATGGGAAAGTTCTGTTATATTACATGGTTTTATATAGTTATTTTCTTTTCTAGGTTGAACAGTTAGTCAATAAAACATCTGAACTTGATGTATCTGAAAGCAAAACACGAAGTGGAAGAATCTTTCAGAATAAAATGGTAAATATCGCTTAGGTTTGTTTTCCATTATAACTTTGTAATTACACCCTGTATTGAGTTTATTTTACTACTTCGTTTATTGAATCAATATTTATCAAGTACCTATTATGTATCAAGTTGTTTACTAGATGCTGAGGATATAATCTGTTTAACACATAGTTCCTGATCTTGGCTAAAAGTTTGGTAACCAAAAGTGAACAAGTGGTTAATCAACAACTTACTAAAAAGCTTTTGCACAACAGAAGAAATCATCAACAGAGTGAAGAGACAACCCACAGAGTGGGAAAATTTTTTTTCCAGCTGTTCTTGAACAAAGGACTAACATCTAAAATATATAAAGAACTCAAAAAAATTAGACACCCCCCAATTTAAAGACCCAGTCCAAAAATGGACATCTGGAATGAATACACACTTCTCAGGTGAAGAAGAACAAACAGCAAATAAATACATGAAAAAATGTTCAACCTCACTAGTCATTTAACAGATTAAAACAATGCTGAGATTCCTTCTCACCCCAGAAAGAATGGCTGTTATCAAGAAGTCAACCAATAACAAATGCTGGAGGATCTGTGGATAAAAAGGAACCTTTCTCCACTGTTGGTGAGAGTGTAGACTGTCATAAACCACTGTGGAAATCAGTGTGGAGATTCCTCAAAAAAAAAATAGGACTAGTCCTATTTGATCCAGCTATTCCCTTTCTTGGTATCTTCCTGAAAGAATTAAAAGCATCAAGGGCCAGGAATTTAGCTCGATGGCCTAAGCACCGCACCTGCCTGGCAAGCACAAGGTCGTGAGTTCTAACCCCCGGTGCAGCAAAAAAAAAAAAAAAAAAAAAAAAAAGGAATTAAAAGCATCATACCACAGTGATATATACATACCCATGTTTATAGTGGCACAGTTTGTAATAGCTAAATCTTAGAAACAACCCAGATGCCTATCAGCTGATGAATGGATAAAAACAGATGTTGTTTTTTAATACAATGGAGTACCATTCAGCCATAAAGAATAATAAATTTAAGCCATTTCTAGCAAAATGGATGGATCTTGATAATCATACTCTCATGTGATATAAATTGGACACGTGTAAATATTGCATTGTCTCTTTGGTATGAGAAAATGAAAGTAAAATAACAAAAACGTGTAATAGAAATTGTGACATATGAAGAAATTGCTCAAAAGGAAAGGGGAACTGTGGGGGAGGAAGGAAGGGGAAAAATGAGAAAAGGATAAAATGGAAACAAAGCTTTGTAAATAAGGAGGGGAAGACCGGTTGTTCAAAAGGGAAGGGGATCTGTGGGGCAGGATGGAGGGGTAAAATGAGAAAAGGATAAAATAGAAATAAAGCTTTGTAAATAAGGAGGGGAAGAGGAATTGGAGGGAGAGGAGGAAATGGGAAAAGAAGGAATCAAGATAAATCATGTACAGGTACAAATTCCCTATAATGATTGTGATCATTATGTCTAAAATGTACTAATAAGCTTTTTAAAAGCAGCGACAATAGGGCAGCTATAAAAACATGAATAGGCTATCTAGAGGCACAAAGGAAAGAATAATTTTAGTGAAGATGTATTAGAGGAATCTGCAAAAAGCTTTGAGAAGAGAGACTATTTAGATTCTTGAAAAAATTTCCTAGAATATTCTGTCTTCTTGATTATCTTGTTAATAAGATATTACTAATTACAAATATCAAATTACAAATATCTTGTTAATAAGACATTACAAATTAATCTTTTGTATAAATCTTGCATAAGGAGAATTTCATGTTCTTAAGTAAAAAATCAGTTTTAGTTTTTGATATTATACTACATAGAAATTCATGTTTGATTTTAGACTTTTAAGTTACTCTTAAAGGTTCATGGGTTAATAAACAGCATTCAGTAAAATATAAAATATTATATCTAAAACTGAGAAACTGATATCTCTGTCAGTGATATACTAGAACATTTCTTTCCAAATCCTCATTCAATAACATCATGTTGATAGATTGAAATTGGACATGGTATTCACAAGACAGAAATCAACAAATGCTTTAGGGTGTTTCTCTCACAGGGTGAGTTTTCTTTACTGGGATATAGGGAAAGGCAAACATTTTAAACAATAATTAGGAAAATTTCCTTGTAATGCAACATTAAGATGCTTTGGAGCTGTTATAATGACACACGCTTGTAAACCTAGCTCCTTGAGAGGCTGGATGTGTAGATCACAAGTTGAAGATCAATCTGGACAATTTAGCAAGATTCTGCCTCAAAATTAAGAAAAAAGTGCTGGTGATATAGCTAAATGTGATGCTCTAGATTCAATCCCCAATACTAGGGGGGAAAAAAAGATAAAAAATGTTTTGGGGACACAAATTTATTTCTGAAATTTCACCTTTCGCATATGAACTCTCAGCCAGAGTACTCTTGATTTTGAGAATCATGAATGAGTTATGGCCAGGAAAGGTCAAGAAATGAAAATATTCAGGTCAGGCATGGTGGCACACATCTGTAATCCCAGCACTCCTAACGCTGAGGTAGGAGAATTGCTGCGCGTTCAAGGCAAATCTGGGCTATAAAGTGAGTTTAAGACAGCCTGAACTGCATAATAAAACCCTGTCTTAGAGAGAGGGCGGGGGCAGGGAGGGAGGGAGGGAAAGATAGAAAAGGGAAGGAAGAAAGGAGAAAATGTTCAGTAATTGTTTTGGTTACTTTTCTTCGTTGCTGAGACAAACACCTGACACCCAAAGTGAAGCAAGGAAAGATTTATTTAGCTTACAGTTTTTGGAGATTTCAGTCCATAATCAGCTGGGTCCAAGGCAGGGTGGCATGGCACAGGGACAGCACTTCAAGGCAGCAGTCAGAGCAAAAGAGAAAAGGCAAGCTTCTTCTCTACCCTTACATTGTACTCAGGGGCGGGCCGCGGCCCCCACCTTCAGGGTGGGTGTAACACACAAAATGTCCTTGCCCTCCTTTGCACAGGATGAGGATATTTACAAAGTAAGAACCCTGGCTCCCTGCTGAGTCTCTCAGTTAAACTTCTAAACTGTGCAAGTTGACACAATGTATTAGCGCGTTCAAGGCAAATCTGAGCTATAAAGTGAGTTTAAGACAGCCTGAACTACATAATAAAACCCTGTCTTGGACAGAGGGCGGGGGCAGGGAGGGAGGGAGGGAAAGAAAGAAAAGGGAAGGAAGAAAGGAGGAGAGAAAATGTTCAGTAATATTTGTACTAAGGAAATTATTGTTGGAAAGGACATTTCAAGTGTAAGAAATACAGTATCCTTTTAGAGAAGAGTAATATAACAGTTAATAATTTGCCTTCTAATCTTCATTTTAATAACCACATAGACATTACTCAATAGTCAAAAGGCAGGAAAAATTGAAATGTCCATTAGTAGATGAATGGATAAACAAATTATAGATATCCGCACAATGGAATGAACAGTCAGCCATAAAAAGGAGTGAAGTACTATTCTTGCAGTAACTGGATGAACCTTGGAAATATGCTAATTGAAAGAAGCCAGTCACAAAAACCCACATATCATATGATTCCATCCATGTAAAGCTCAGAATTGGGAAGGCCATTGAGAAAAACTTTGGGCCAGTAGGAGGATAGGAAAACGAGTGTGATAGCTAAAGGTTATAAAGCTTTTTTCTAGGGCAATGAAAATGTTCTAAGATTGACAGGTGATAAGTTGTACCACTCTGAATATAATTAAAATCATTGAATTGTATACTTCTAAATAGGTAAATCATATAGTATTCAAATTATATCACAGTAAAGATATTTTAAAAAACCTACATATAGCTATATAAGGTTGAAAAATCAACTGTTGACTATTCTTTAAGAAATAATCAACTAATTATTATTCTCTCTTTATGGAGGCACATGGAAACCAACCAGTTAAATCTTCTAAAGAAACTCGGAAGAGAACTCAACCTGCATCTGGGAAGACAGTAAGTTTTATAATAACGTAGTTGAGTAAAATGACAAGTCTCATAATATCACTGCTGTAGATTAAAAAAATAAATTTGATCATATCCCTGAATGTAGCTCAGAACTCTAATACTCAAATCTTATTCAAATATATTTTGCTCTTAAAAATGAGCTGACTTTGAAATAAAATTAAATATGTTGGTTTATTAATTTTTCCATACAAACAAATACTTGTCTCATTCCATGAACAATTTAATTATTAGAGAAATTTATAAAAGAAAAAAATGAGTGCCTGGAAAAATATCAGTAGAATGAGAAAACATCATAAGAAATTCAGGGTACTTTATTTGTATGGAACTAAAATTGAGCCCAAAATTAATATGAGCTTTCTAGAAAACAAAACTAAAGTAGAACCAAAACAAAAAAAAAATTTGTTTTTGTTAAAAATATAGCATCTCCTCCTAGTATCTTAAGAGAATGAAAAGTTTTCCTGACCTATATTATATGGTTGTTTTATATTTGGAACTCTTATTTTATCGTCAGATAATGTATTTTTGAGATACTTACATTGTTTGACTAGAATTGTATTACTTTGTTAAAATGAGGGAACTAAAAACTATACACTATTTTCAAAAATCGAGTGTTAAAATGGTGATCTCATAAATATAGTTGTAACTGGGTATGGTGGCACATGCCTGTGATCCCAGCACTTGGGAGGCTAAGGCAGGAGGATTGCCGTGAGTTGGAGGCCAGCCTGGGCTACATAGTGAGTTCAAGGCCCCCCTAAACCTCACAGTGAGACCCTGTCTAAAAAAAAAAAATTTATTACATTAAGCCTGGGTGTGGTGTCACACACCTGTAATCCCAGCACTTGGGAGGCTAAGGCAGGAAGGTCACCAAGAGTTTGAAGCCAGCATAGACTACACAGTGAGACCCCATCTCAAAAATAAAAATTTATTACAGTAAAAGACACATTGTCATTAATTTTTCAGAATACTGCCTTTACTGCAAATACACTTAGGTCATTTTTGGCACTTTCTGAAACAGTTGTACACATCTTCTTTTCAAGTGTCTTTACAAGGTGTGATAAAAATTACAGTGAATGCTGCTCCTGGGTCCTGTCTGACAGAAAACCTTGCTTGTAAAAATGTTATCCACCTTATTCATCAGATCTGGCACCATGTGACTTCTGGATTTTCCCTAAAGTCAAAATGACTGTGAAAGATAAACATCTTGAATCAATTCAGAATGTCGAGGCATCTACAGCAGCACAACTAAAGACGCTTCTGAAAGAGGACTTCCACAACTGCTTCATAAAGTGGAAAAAATAATGGAACAAGCATGTTTAAAACAAGGGTAGTGTATTTTGAGAAGGATTAATGACAATGATCTTGTACTGTAATAAGTTTTTCTAAAACTTTACTGTATTTTTCCATCACACTTGCTATATTTCAGCAGCCATTATAAGATGTACATTTCAATAATAAAGTTTTATCCTTACTTTTAAAGAACCTAAGTATCCTGTCTTAATAGGAAGTACTTATGCCTATGTATGTTAGTTATAATTTTTAAACCCAGAAAGAAACCTCAGAAATATAAAAAAAGATGCAAAATTAAAGATAAGTAAATTGGCAAGAATCTGTTCTTAGTAGTTGTTTTCTTTTAACAGGTCTTCCATCACTTCAATTTTTCTAGTCAAGAGTCTGTTCCTAAAAGGAGAAAGTTCAGTGAACCAAAAGAACATATGTAAAATTACTTTTTCTTCTGCACATTTGGAAAATCCTCATTATTTAAAGTAAAAGATGCTCTATTACTATTTTAAGGTGTGTTCTTCCCTAGCTCTGAAAATTTATATGCAGTTTTAAGCAGTTAATACACTAAAATGAAGTTTTTGGCCATTATATTGTGGTCCTTAATTTTATCTAAGATCAATCCAAGAGAATTTTGGGACAAAACTAAAAGCACAAATGTAGTAGTTGATGCTGTTCATTATCTACCCCATATCCATCTATCTTCCATTTTAGTGGACACTTTCTTTAAATCTGTATTAATTTAAGACCCTATAATGCAAACCACTTTTTGAAATAATGTTTATTTTGGTATTAAAACTTTTTAGGATTCATTTTTTCCCTTTTGTTAAAACTATACTATGTAACTAGCTGTTTTTGTCATTGTGTTATTAAGACAATGTTCTTCAATATATTGTGTTAACATATATAATGTACAATTTAAAAATTGGTACTTGGCTTTTTTAAACTTTTTTTACTACAGGACAAAAAGATGACTGTTTTTTTTTTTAAAGAGAAAATAAAATGTTTGGAGATTCTTTCATGGCTTCTAACTTTTATTTAATTAGCAGAAAGTATCTTAAGTGTTGTTTTTTTGTTGTTGTTGTTGTTTTTCGAGACAGGATCTGGCTATGTAGTTGACCTTGAACTCACTATGTAGCCCAAGCTGGCCATGAACCTGTGGCAATCTTCCTGCCTCAGTCTCCTGAGTGCTGGTACTGTTGGAATGCACCACCGGACTCATTTAGGTATCAATTTTACCCAGCATTCTGAGAAGTTGAGACCCAAGTATCTCAAGTTCAAGCCCATCTGGGGCAATTTAATGACTTAGTGAGACCCTGTCTTAAATTTTTTTAAACATAAAAGGAGGAGGGCAGGTTAGGGATGTACCTCAGTGCAAAGATGTGGGTTCAATCCTTGGTACAAAAAAAAAAAAAAAAAAACAGCTAGGAGTACTTGTGGAAGTGTGAGAAACACAGCATTTTTTATGAGGAACCTAGGACCGAGGGCATGCCAGCGTTACTATTTCCTTTTTCCTTTGCTTTAGAAAAGGAAAGCTTAAAACTACTTGTTTGCCTATAGTAGTTTCAGCAGCCATACTCCATTTACATTAGCCATGTGCTTGTCAGTAACAAGCAGTACCTAGGGAATGATGGTATGTAGTCGATGGTAAAAATATACGTATTCTTTTTAATGTAAACCAAGTAAACACCCACAAACTGGCTCAGATCAGGTTTTTCTGAAACAGGTTAAACTGGCTGTCAGAAACAAGCAATTTTAAAATGTTGATTCTTATCTTCTTGAATCCCAACACGTCTTTACTGTGTTTGTCGAGTACATACTGCTACAGTAACACACCTGCTACTGTGTAAAATTGGTCAACAGAAGCCTTTTGCAATTGGCTCACTGGACGCTTTGAAAGGCCGATTTAATGGGGGTGGAGAGCGCAGCCCACTTTTCTCTCTTCCACCAAGGCTCTCTTATTGGATTGATCAGCTGTCATGTTGAACCTAAACCTGCCTCTTTTTGATGATGTTTGTCTGGATCGCAACACAATAGCTAGGGGAAGAGCCTCCCCTTGTAACCTCCGATTGGCTGAACTCAGTCTTAGTGATTTCTGATTGGTCCTAAGAAGAAACACCAAGGTAGGTTGCCTAGTGATCCTAAGGAAGCTGATGTGTTATTCCCTCTTGCAATCTAAGGATCAGGAAGTTTGTGCTCTCTTCGCGGCTGAGAAGTTTTTCACCTAGTAGGACAGGGTGGGGTGGAAGGAACAGGTGTCCTCCTAAAATAGAGCGTAAACTGCAGCCTGCCTCCAGCCATAATCCAGGAGTAATCTCAGGTAAGCAACGGGAAAATTACATTTCCTAACGTCGAAAAAGAAAAAAAAATTTTTTTAATGGAGAAAAGGGGGGTTTTATTTACTAATTCTTAGCCATTTGTTTTATCAAATAGAAATTTTAACTGGCAAATATCCAGAGGAAGCTAATTCCTGGAAGAAAATCCTTTATTCTCCCCCATCCCACCCCACCCCCCACCACCAAAGGTTTAAAGTTTCTTGGATTGGGTTAGGAAATAATCCACTTCAATGCCAGATAGTGTTAGTTCCCTAAAGCATTAATTTTGTAGTTCTGTTCCTCCATTTTTTTTTGCCTCCCACCAAAAATTATACTGTATTTGAAATATATCCTTGTATAAAGAACCTTTTATAAGACACTTCATTTGTATTTCTGTGTTAAATATTCACATGCATTTCTGAGTATTCATTTTAATCAGTATATATTTATTGAGCTGTTACAGCATTAAAGGCATTATGCTAGTTGCTATAGAGAATATAAAACCCAAGAAGACAATACTTTGCCCTCAAGAAATTACAGTTGAGAGACAGCCATACCAAAAGAGAGACTATAATAAATACTTTCAAGGAAGTAAGTATGAAGTTTTGTGAAAGTACAGCTGAAGGAGAAACCAATTCTGGCCATAGAGCAAATGGGTGATAGATGAAGAGATTCGTTTAAGGCTTTACAGTGGGTCTTTGATAGATGATATATATGCCTTTGAAGAAAGGTGAAATTTAGAGAGGAAGGGAAAAGGGGTATAACCCTTATCAAATGGAATGAAGCAGTGGCAAAAAGGAAAGACATGTTTAAAAAAGTGATGTCAGTACTTATTGGGAGTAATGGAAAATATTGTTAGTAGAACTAGGTTCAGTCAGAGCATCACTTAAGGTACTGTCTTTTGATTTCAAAGATAGTCTTTTACATAATTGCTGATTTATATTTGTTGCATGTTTTTTAAATGGACATACAGATTTGTATAAAATATGCTAACTTTAACTTCATCACCAATTATTTAGAATTTTTTAAACAACCTTGGTCTATGATATAAAATCATGTTTTGATTTTTTTCTTTCTCTTTCAATGTTTGAGATGGGCCCAGGGCCTTTCACATGCTAAGCACATGCGCTGTTACTGAGCTACACTGCCAGCCTTTTTTTTAATTGAGAAAGAATTTGCCAATCTTTTAACATTCTTGCTAGTTTTTCTTGTTGGCAGCTATTTGTATATTCATAAGATGACTAGCTAGGGTGATAGATGCTAAGTGTCCTATGCAGAATTACTACTCGGTTTTCTGAGTGTTATTCTATAGGTTAGTGATCTCCAAAACGAGTGCATAAAAGCAGCCCCCCATAGTGAGTATGGGAAGAAAATATTAAAACATGTTTGTGTTAAGTTTTTCTTGTTCTTTTTTACTTTCTTTATTTTGTGTATTTTAAAATTTTATTTTATTTTTTATAGTGCTGGGGATTGAACCCAAAGCTTTGTGCTCGCTGTCAAACACTACCTCACCTCTTTGTGTATGTCTCATAATGTAATATCATTGAATGTTACAAAAGTTATACATTGTGTGTATCATGTCCCCATAGTTTTTCACTGTTCCATCTTACATAGCTTGGGTATCCATTTTGTGAAAGAGAAGTAACAACAGAGGACATTTATTCCTCCATTATAGGTTATATGCAAGAAATCACCGTTCTTAAAAGATGATCATTTCTATTGGTTGTTAGAATTACTGATTTGGTCTCTTGTCATTGCCATTTGTGGAGTTTCACTGTTGTACTTGAAAATGATACTGTGTTGGACACTCAATTTTTGTAGTCATTATTTATTTTGGTATTGAACACTGAACCTAGGAATTTGTTCATATTAGGCAAGTAATCTATGACTGAGTGTATCCCCAGCCCCTGGTTATCGCTTCTTCCTTAATATATTTAAGTTTGTAAATAATTCCTCTTCGTACATACTAGTATGAATATATGAATGTCTATAAATGTTTATGTAAGCACACATAAGTATATTTTTTTCAACACTTCCCACAGAAACAGGTGAGAATGACCACATTAACTCACCGTACTCGTCGCACAGAAGTAAGCAAGAATTCTGAAAAGAAGGTAGAAAGTGAGGAAGACACTAATCAAGAGAAGAGTCTAGATAATGAAGATTCTGGAGACTCGAAGGTCATCCGCCTCACTCTTATGGAAGAAGTATTACTTCTGGGACTAAAAGATAAAGAGGTAATGCAGTTAGGTTTGCTAGGCTATCTCAAAAACCCAAATACTGGAATGTTTTGGGACATAATTTGATGGAATATTTTCGTTAATGCTAAGGTGACTTTATTTATTTATTTATTTATTTATTTATTTAGTGTTTTTGAGACAGAGTTTCACTATTCAGTTCAGGCTGGCCTTGAACTCACTTTGTAGCTCAGGCTAGCCTCAAATTCACAGCAATCCTCCTGCCTCAGCCTCCTAAGTGCTGAGATTATAGGAGTGCACCATTACACCTGGCCTAAGGTGACTTTAGAATTGTATTCTAGCCATGTTGGAGTTGGAAGAATCTGGGAGGGTGAACTGATACTTGGAGAGTATAATCCAGAAGTATAATTACTTGAAGTATAATGTAATTGCAAAATTATACAGACACAGGAGAGAATAACACAGTGTAAAGTTTTGTGTTTGTAGTTTCCCAAGTCAGTTTGATGGTAAAATAATAACCTCTTATTGAAGTAAGAAAGAAGGCCCATATACTGAAGTCTTCTTGAGCTTTGGGGTAGAAGTTTTAATGAAAAGACAAGGAACATGTGATTAACTGTCTTCCAGAAATAAATGATGTGTAGATTTCTTATAACAGAAGTAACTGCTTTATTCTCTTATGTGGATCTTTCGAAGCTAAATATTAGTACTTGGTGGGGATTATTTCAATTTTAGAAAAAAATTGGGGGTGGGGGTAGTTACTAGGAATCAACCTCAGGGCCTCATGCTTGCCAAGCAGGCACTGTACCACTGAGCTACATTCCTAGCCCAATTTTAGAAAATTTTTAAAAATAATTTCAACTTTCTTCTTTTTTAAACGTCTTATTATGAACAGAACATATATTTTATAGTAGAATTGGTCTTGAAATAGTAAGTCTTGTGATGTAACTAGATGTTTTCCTGGGTTTTGTTGTGTTTTTGTTTTTGTTTTTTTCCAGTGTTTTGAGACAGGGTCTCACTATGCAGTTCAGGCTGTACTTGAAGTCACTATGTAGCCCAGACTGATTTCAAACTCATGGCAGTCTTCCTGCCTCAGCCTCCCAAGTGCTGGGATTCCAGGCATGCATCACCATACAAGGTTTTTTTCTGTTTTTTCTACTAGTAGTATAAATTATCCTTCATTTGTAATTTAAGTTTTTACTGTTTTCTCATCACCTTCTTCCCTCATGAAAAATTCATAAAAGCATATATATGTATATTAAATAATGTTTTCTTTCTGAGAAAATTTGAATAGATACCAAAAATAAACATATTATTTGCCTCACTTTCGAAAACCTATAAAATTAAAATGTTACTTTAAATGGAAAAATACTAAATTTGGCTTTGATAGTTATCCTTAGCTATATATAATTTGCCTATATATACCTAATAACACTTTTTTCTGCATTGATTCTTTTTTTAATTTTTTATTTTAAACAGAATAAAGCCAATCAAAACAAAAGTGTAAGTGATACAGGGTTTTTAAAACAAGATAATAGGAAATCAACAATGGCTACCATAATGCCTCTTGTTGTCTTCAAAATAGCTGCCCATACCCTCAGACATAGGAAGAATGAAACAAAACAGAACAGAATAGAACCAATAAAAACAAAATAATGAACAGGACTTCAAAACAAGATAGTAGTAAATCTTGTTATCTTTGAAATAGCTGCCCATGCCATCAGATACAACAAAGTCAAACAAGACAAAACAGAATAAAACCAAACCAAACAAAACAATGAAAATGATCTAGGACTTTAAAACAGAATAATCGGGAATTAACAATGGCTACTACCTTCAGGAGGAGATCCTCCATAGATGCTGTATTGTGTATTGTTATCCTCTAAATAGATGATCAGATTACTGACTTTATGCCTACAAAGTCAATGAAACACTAAACACTACAAGCAACAAGTTGTATTTTACTTCAGTAGCTATTGGTTGCTCACGGTGAGGGGAGGGTGGGGTGGCTTGGCTCTTCTTGTCTCCTAGCCCATGTGCCAGAAAGGGCTGGCATCTGGTTGTCCTCCCTGCGGCCTACACATGGCACTGACTCACAGGAAGTGGCTCGCTTCTTGTTCTCCTCTCTGTGGACCGTGAATGGCGCTGACTAACAGAAAGGGGCTGGTGTCTGGTTGTCCTCCCTGTGGCCCGCACATGGCACTGACTCACAGAAAGTGCTGGCTTCTTCTTCTCCTCCCTGTGGCTCACAAATGGCACTAACCTCTGCATTGATTCTTTAACTTCAGAATATCCTTGTTTCATTGAATGCAGATGTCTTGTGTTCGGGAAGAATGATTTGGGGATGACAATGCACAATGTATGTACCATTGTTTCTCCCTGAATGATATGTTTTGAAATTTTGTTGTAGGTTTTTTTTTTGTTTTTTTCTTTTTCTTTTTTCTTTTTATACTTGAAATAAAATGGATTTGGGAGAAATAAAAGAATATCCTTGTTTCTTAGGTTATATTTACTATGTTCCATTTTCTATTTCCTGTCGAATTACTAATTTAAATAAAACTTGTTTTAGCCTTTTTTCCCCCTCTCTTTTTTTTTGAGACAGGATCTCACTATGTAGTTCAGGTTGGCTTGGCCTCACTGTGTAGCCCAGGCTGACCTTGAACTTATGGCGATTCTCCTGCCTCAGCCTTCCAAGTGCTGAGATTATAGGCATATGCTGGCCTGTGTATTTTTAAATATATATATATATATATTAGAAACATGGTCATATACTTGACCCAGACACAGGTGTATCAGAAAATCTTGCACAGAAGTGTATTTTCCTGTTTGCTAAGAAAGTTCATTAGGCTTCAGTTTTATAAAACACAAGTGAAATCCAAAAGTAAGATCAGCTCTCCAAGATAATGTCAGAATAGAATTGAATTTTAGGTGGTATAAATACTGTTTTGAGATAGTTACCCAGTCCATAGGAAACAGTCACGGACTGTACAAGAACTAAAAATTGTTTGGTTTGAGGTTTGAATAGGACTAATTTCATTTCCTCTAGAATTTTCCCTCCCTTCCCCCCAGTGCTAAGGATCAAACCAGGACCTCATGCATGCTAGGCAAGTGCTCTGTTACTGAGCTACACACCCAGCAGAATTTTAACTTCTGTGCCATTGAGAAACTGCCTTTATATTTCTCTTTGTTCACAAATTTATAATAGTTAATATAAATTTTTGGAAGTAGAATAAAAAACAAAGGCCCTCGTTAAGAGTTATAACCATAGTGAGTACTCAGAGTGTTGATACACCAAAAGGGGCAAATAATAATTAACCACCTGTGGATTGTTTTCTTTTCAGAGATAGTTGACAAATTTATAGCTTTTCTATCTCTGGAAGAATAAGAGATGATAAATCTTAGGTATAAGTGAATGGTAGAGATCAAACCGTCTGAATTATTTAAGTAATAGTAACAAAATGCTAATTATATAACTATCTTTAAAAGTAATAAATTGATTCAGGCATGGTGGCGTATACCTATTTCCAGCTACTCTGGAGGCTGACACAGGGGGATTGCGAGTTAGTTCAAAGCCAGCCTGGAAGAGAGACCCATTCCCAAAATTTTTTTAAAAAAAGGTTGAGGATATAGCTTGACACTCACTGGGTTCAATTCCCAGTACCAGGAACATTTTTTTTTGTTTTTTGTTTTTTAGAAAATTGATTTTCAACTCTTATTTTCTTCTATCTTTCGAACTATTTAATCAGTATTCGTTAAGATTGGGAACACTCATTAAGTGCCTACTGATAAATACTAAAGTAAATGTATATTAATATAGTATATTGCCTCTGTCCTTAATCTGATGTTTCAATATGGGGCTACTTGCCCTCTTTTTTGGTTGTTGTTTTTAGGGTGGCAGGGTCTTGCCATGTAGTTCAGGCTGATCTTGAACTCACGGCAGTCCTCCAGCTCAGCTTCCCAAATGGCTGAAATTACAGGCATGTGCCACCACACTTGGCTTCTTCCTTTTTTTAAATGTTATAAGAACCGTTTGCAAATGAAAATTTTGTTACTTACTTTTTAAAAACTAAGTAACTGTCCAAGTGTGGTGACATACCTATGTAATCCCAACACTGGGGAAGCTGAGACAGAAGGTTCTCATTGAGTTTGAAACAATCCTGGGCTACATAGTGAGTTCAGGACCAGCCTGAACTATGTAACTAGACCCTGTCTCCAACCTCGACCCCCAGAAAAGGCTCAGGATGTAGCTCAGTGCAAAGACCTGTGTTTAATCCTTACTACCACCAATTTTTTTTAAATTGAGTTGCTAGTGTATATAAAACTTCCATTTATTAGACTATTTTTATTAAACTACCTGTAAGAGGAGTGAACCTATCAATGCTTTTCGTGTTTGTTGGTAATTTTTTAGCCTTACCTTTTCAGTTTAAGGATATTATCTTTTTAACTTCCTTCCTATTCTTGCAAAGCTTTCTCCTAGTAATGCCATTTATTGAATACTAACTATGTACTATGAAATAAAAGTCTTCATCACGTTTCTCATATGTCACTGTAGTAAAAACTGGTAAAAAGTATTGCTCACTGAAATCATGGATATTATTAAATGCCTCCTGCATATCGAGTACAGGATATGCAGACAGAACAATAACTAGTCTCTGCTTTTGAGATCATTTATGATCTTAGTGGCGTAGCGATGGTTGAAGAAGTAATAACTGGAAACAGAAATTCAGCAGACTATTGTGGCACGGTGTAGTATGTGCATAACTATGCTGTGGGTACAGAGGGAGAAAAAGGAAAGAATTTAACTCAGATGACTATGGAAGGAATAGTAGAAAAGGGATAAAAAAGATGTTGGGAAGGCTTGCATGACTCAACCTGGATTGTGAAGGTTTGCAACTGGAATAATGACAGGTGCTTCAAAATATCTCATCTCCCTTTAAATGAAGTTCACTGTTTTTTAAGTATGAAACAGAAGCAGACATTGAGTTACATGTTTTATTGTTTCATTTTTTAAAAATTTTGACACACAGTATATCCAGAAAAGTGTGTAATGTAAAACACATACAGATGGCTGGGGATTTAGCTCAGTGGCATAAGCACCTGCCTGGCAAGTGTGAGGTCATGAGTTCGATCCTGGTACCAAAAAAAAAAAAAAAAAAAAAGAATGCCATGCAAAACACACACAGTTTCACAAGTGATTTTAAAATACTTATATACAGCACTTGGGAGGCCGAGGCAGGAGGATCATTGCAAGTTCGAGACCAGCCTGGGCTACAAAGTGAGCCCAAGGCCAGCCTCAACTGCATAATGAGACCCTATCTCAAAAAGACAAAAAAAAAAAAAAAAAAACCTTATATAACCACTAGTAGAACAGTATCGGCATCCAGGCATCTTGTATCCTTCCCTAATCATATGCTGCCTACTTCTCTGTGGTTTTTTAGGTGTATATCTCTGTTTTGCCTTTTGTAAACTCTGTATTATTTGCTTAATACCATTATATAGTGCCCTGATTAGTAAAGCATTGATGAGACTTGTTATATTACTATACCATTATTCATAAATTATATAGGCAATGAACATTTAGGAGTCCATTATGAACACTGCCTGTTAAGAATATCCTTGTTCTTGTCAGTTATGTTTGTCTAAACAATAGCTGTCTTGGTTACTTTTTCTTCGTTGCTGAGGCAAACACCTGACACCAAAGCAAAGCAAGGAAAGGTTTATTTAGCTTACAGTTTCTGGGGATTTCAGTCCATAATCAGCTGGCTCCAAGGCAGAGTGGCATGGCACTTCAAGGCAGCAGCCAGAACAAAAGGGGGCAGCCATTCATGGCGGTTGCAAGAGGCAAGGGTGAACCACGCCAGAGAGGAAAACACACCCCCATTCCGACCTTACATTGTATGTCAGCTCCACCCCTGGGCGGGTGCAGAACTCACCTTCAATCCCAGCACTAGACAAGGAGTCAATCACAAATGCTAGATTCAACCACTTCTATGACTACATGAGGCTTGAGGGGGCCATCTATATACAAACCGTAACAATAGCCCTATTCACATATATAGGAAAATGTCAGTAATCAGATTGGATAAAACTTATTTTTAATGATAAATTATGTTATTGCTATGCTTTTCCAAGCTGTTGATGGCAGTCTATCAGGTACTCTATAGGATCCTCTATAGTTTATTATAATTTATTAGCAATGAGAGATTAGAAGTAAAACTTTGCCAGTAGTGGTAGCACATAGTTTTAATCCCAGCACTCTGGACGTCGAGACAGGAGAATCGCCGAGTTTAAGGCCAGTCTGAACTGCATCGCAAGACCCTGTCTCAAACCAAAAAAAAAAAAGAAATGTTTTTGAAAACTGGTAAAAATTTTAGTGAACTAAGCATTTTAAAAAATCAGTCACAATAAATTAGTACTGTATTCAGCTTTTCACTTACTGGCTATACATGAAGAAAACTGCTTCTATTAGGAGTGACTCAGTCCTAAAGCATTTTATTAAAAATAAATGAGTAAAAGTATGCCAGGCCAAATGTGGTGGCACATACCTGTAATCCCAGCGTTCTGGAAGCTGAGCCAGTAGAATCACCACGAGTTCAAGGCCAGCCTGAACTAGATAGCAAGACCTTGTCTCAAAAAACCAAAATATCTCATTAATTTAGCTCACTACCTGGTTTTTCCTTTTAGTTTCCTGACTGCACAAAATGAACAATAACTCTTGTTAGTAGTTATTGCCATTGTTGAATTGGGCAAGGGTATCAAGACTTGTTTGTCAGGTTTTTTTTTATTGTTGTTGTTAAGAAAACAAAAAACCTATTTGTTTTGTTCTTTATTATATCCAATCATATAACTCAAAAACTTATTTACTATTGTATAAAAGGAAATAACATAAGAGAACAAAGTCCTCTTATAACAATAGGAAAATATAGTCTAAAATATTTGAGGTCCTTCTCTGTTCCCCCGACTCCATAATGTACACTATTCAAAAATTTGGGCTTCCTCTCACTTAAATTTGGGTTTTTGTTTGTAACCACTGAACTTATAAACTTACTGTGAGACTTTTCATCTCATTTGTCTCCTATTTTTTATTGTATAACTTAGAATTTTCAAAGCATTTTGCATTTTTTCTTGCTTGATCCTCCAAGGCAAGTATCATCTCTCTTTATGGAAGTGAAAGTTAAATGGTTATTTGGGCAATAATTTGTGTAATTTACATTTAAACTGAGTTAACAAAGGACATGCTTACAAAACAAGTTATCACATTTTTCTGTACTTTCTGAAACAGAGATTTCAGGATTATTAACTATTTAATGTGACCATAAGAATTTTATCCTCTTGGATAACTTTATGTGGATTTTAATTTATGCCTCCTGTTAAGATAAAAGATTGTATTCTGCAGCAATATTCATCACATGCATTTTTTTTTGTTTTTTATTTTTTGGCTTTTTTGCTGTATGGACAGATTTATTATGCTAAGATACTGCATCTTATGTGACAAAAGGCTTACTCCTGATGTTTCCTAGGAAGACATCTGTCATATCAGCATGATTTACTTTTTGGTATGATGAGCAAAGAAAGTTACAATAAAAATACTAGTGGTAAGAAAAGAAGGGTTGCCAGGTGTTAGTGGCACATGCCTGTAATCCCAGCACTTGGGGGGCTGAGGCAAGAGGATCCTTTCAAGTTCGAAGCCAGCCTGGGCTACATCAGGAAGCCCTGTCTCAAAAAACAAGGGCGAAAAATAAAATTTTCATGGGGAAATAAACATAGTTAAAAGCAAGTGATAATTATTTTCAACAGAAACAGAAAATGTGATTGATTTTTTGTAATATTGCAATGTAGTGTTTACCAGTATCCTCTCAGCAAATGAACAAGATAACATTTGTTAATTACAAAATGTTTGAGAAAGGTAACAGACTTTCTAGCTGGGATGGTGATGAACACCTGTAGTCCCAGCCTTGCTCAAGAGGGAGGATCAGATTCAAGACCAGGTTGGGATACATAGTTAGTTCAAGGCCAGCCTACACTACATAGCTTGACATTGTCTAAAAAAAAAAAAAAAGTTCTATACATTATTTTTTTCTCTCTCTAAACAAGATACTGTGGTCATAAAGGGCAGGGCTGGGGGTGTGGTTCAGCTATAGAGCACTTGTCTATCATGCAAGTCCCTGAGTTAAATCTCCAGTGCCACAAGAAGGAACAACAACAACAACAAAAAAAACCTGACTGTGTAAGCTTCAAAATGTTTGCAACCACATGATACTCTGGTCATAAAGGGTAGCAGATCCAAGTAAGAAGTTTGATAGAGGCAGTAAATAATACTTACTAATGGGTCTTATGTTAAAGTCTAATGTATATATAGTCATTAATTTTTCTCCTTAGTTCACTTTTCCAGTCTTAGATTAGAACCCATGTCACATATCCTGTTATGGAAGGAAAAGGAAGAAGAGATAAAGTGGGTATGGTGGTACATGACAATAATCCCAGCACTCACAAGGCTGAGGCAGGCCTGATTACTAGTGAGTTTAATACCTGTTTAAGATATATAGCAAGATCCTGTCTCAGGAGAAAAAAGAGTAAGGTAAGGTAGTGTTTTTGTTTTTGTTTTGTTTATTTGCATCTTAAACTTTTAAGACCAAATGAACAGATAGATTTCTTCTAGATTGTGGGGAGGGGTGAGAATGTAATTATATTAGTTTCCTATGGCTGAATACCACAGGCTTGGTGGTTTAAAAAGCAGAAATTCATTTTCTTGCATTTCTGGAGGCTCTGTCAATGTTGACAGGTTTAATATCTTCTGAGTCCCTTTTCGCTTTGCAGACTTTTTGTCTTGTGTATGTCCCTCTTGTGTTTCTGTGTGTTGAACTTCCACCTTTATAAGGACATCAGTCAAGTTAGGTTAGGCCCCACTTTAACATTAGCCTCATTTTAACTTACCTTTTTAAAGACCCTCTCTCCAAGTACAGTCACATTCTGAGGGAATTGGGTGTTACAGCCTTAACAAATAGAATTTGAAGGGACATAATTCAGCCCATAACAATTTAGAAAGCTTTGGAGATAATTGCATATTAATTTACTTATGTCCACTTGGAGCACAGTTTACTCACAAGAAGCATGATTAAATTAGTATAATGGAGAACTGGGTGTGGTGGCAGGCATCTGTAGTGCCAGCTATTCAAGAAGCTGAAACAGAAGGAGTCCTTGAGTCCAGGAGTTTGAGGCTACCCTGGGCAACATAGTGAGATCCTGTCTCAAAAACAAACAATTGTATAAAGACGTGATATCTTCCTTCAGTTTGAGCCAGTTAACATTTATTGAATACCTGCTTTCTTCATGCATTGAGAAAAATAAATACAGAAGTAATTAAGATGTGGTTATCACCCATCAAGGAATATAAGGATCTTATAGGGGAGAAAAGATACGTATATAATAACCATACTATAAATTAAATATACAGTGTAAGTGCTGTGAGAAAAGCTCAAGAAAAAGTTCCACTGAAGAAGAAGAAATTCTTTAATGGCTATTTGTTTTCTCTTTTTGCCCTCACCTGTGTTCACAGTTGTCTAAAAGGTTTAAAGTGAGAATGGCAAATAGGAAGAACATACTCAGTGCTCGGAAGGCTGAGGCAGAAAGATCACCACGAGTTTGAGGCCAGCCTGACCTACATAGAATTCAAGGCTAGTCTGAACTACATGGTGAGACCCTGTCTCAGAAAAGAAAAGAAAAAAAAAGGAAAATACTGAATCAAAGGATTGGAGGTTACAGAGGTTTTAATAGGTGGGCAATATATTCATTTACTAGAGTTGAATAATTGTTCATGCCAGGCGTGGTAGCACATGCCTGTAATCCCACTACTAGGGAAGCTAAAGCAGGAAGATCACTGCTGCGTTCAAGGCCAGCCTGGGCTACAAAGTGAATTCAAGCCCACCTGCATGGTGAAACCCTGTCTCAAAACAAAAAAGAACTGGGGCATGGTGGCACACGACTATAATCTCAGCACTCGAGAGGCAGAGGCAGAAAGATCACTGCTAGTTTGGGACCTGTCTGGGATATATAGTGAGTCCAAGGCCATCCTGAGTTATAGACCAAGACTCTGTCTCAAAAAGACAAAACAAAACAAAACAAAACAACTCCAGTTAGCTCTTACAAACTGAACAACCATGGCCTGACCTTCCTGTCAGGCAGAAATTGTCAGACAGGAATACTAGAAAATCTGTTTTCTAGAAAACAGCCTAACCTAGTGTTTTGTTTTGTTTTACAAGCCTTTCCATCGTTTATTACTCACAGACCTTCATATTTTATTTAGCCTATTACTGTGCTACATCCTCAGCCCAGAAAAATATATTTACAGTCTCTCTTTTTTTTTTTTTTTTGAAACAGTGTCTCACTGTGTAGCCAACCTGAACTACATAGCAAGATCGTGTCTTGAAAACACACAAAACCAGGCTAGGGTTGTAATTCAACAGTAGAATGCCTCCTTAGCATGCACAAGACCCTACATTCCATCCCTAGCACTAAAAATAAAATGTAATATAATGAATTCCCATGTAACCAGGATTACCTATGTATGCATGTGTTCAGATAGAATAAACGATCTGGTGAATTGTTGTTATAGAATAGACTGTACAATTTTAACCTTAACATAAAAAGTATAATTTTAAAATTGTTAAGGTAAAGTATGGGAGGGATATTAACTTTCATTACAAGAAGTCAATTAGGTATAGAAACATTTAGTTTAAAAAATTATCCCAACCTCATAATAATCTTTTCTTAACTTTGGAAAGGAATCTTCTAGAAAATATCTCTACTAATAAATGTTTGAAGGAGGGCATGATAGTATATACCTCTTATCCCAACATTTGGGAGAGTGAGGCAGGAGGATCACAAATTCAGGTCCCACACTGAGCATCTTAGCAAGACCTTGTCTTTGAAAATAAAAGGGTTAGAGATATAGCTCAGTGTGAAAGCCCTGGGCCGAATCCCTAGTATGATGAAAGAGATGAGAGGGAAGGGGAGAGCAGAGGAGAAGGAGAAGAGGGAGGAAGGAAAAGAAAAACAGGATTGGTTTGAAATTCAGTAACTCTATTATTTTCTTTTATTAAATTTGTTGTTTTTGTTCTTGGTACCAGGGATCGAACTCACAACCTCACACCTGACAGACAGGCACTTATGCCGCTGAGCTAAATTCCTGGCCTCTTATATTAAATTTAAGTAAAACCGTATTTATTATTTTATTTTTAAAATTGCACATATATATGGTAGCCACTGTTGATTTCCTGTTACCATGTTTTGCTTGCATTGTTGTGTTCAGATCTGCTTTGTTCTGTTTTGTTTTATTTTCTTTAAAATAAAAAAAATAAATAAAATTACACATATAAAGCCAGGTATTGGGACATTTTGGCCATAGCCCAACTAGGAGTCTGAGGCAGGAGGATCGCATGAGCCCAGGAGTTTGAAACCAGCTTGGACAACAAAGCAACAACCAGTCAAAGGAAAAAGAAGAAGCACATAGAAATCATACAAAGCCAAGAGTCATATTATATTTTAAGTGTATATAAAGCTTTTGTCTATACCTAAAATATTAATATATTCTCCCCTATGTACCAATACTTTTTTTGTGTACTTTTCTTTTACCCCAAGCAGTCAATTTTAAGTATTTTAACATTCAGAGTTGTTAACTTTAAGGTGTGTCCTCAAGGAAGTTTGAAAAAGAAAGGGCACTGTGAATACCTAAGCGGAAATTCAGCATAAAATGTTCACTGAATTTATTGAACTTCCATTTCCCAGCCTTTTACAACAACAAAATGACATTATTTAGTAATTTAAATTTAAATGTGTATAATCTTTGACTCAAAATTTTCTTTTAAGAATTAATTCAATAACTTGGAAGGCTGAGGCAGGAGGATTGCTGCAATTTTGAGGCCAGCCTGGGCTACATAATGAGTTCACTTGCACTACAAATCCAGACCCTGTCTCAAAGCAACAACAACAAAGCCAAATAAATAAATAAAAGAATTCATTGACAGAAATACGTATTTAATGAATATTTCTTTATACAATTTTTTGTAGTAGCAAAAAACTGTCAGTGTAATTAGTAGCTTGCATAGATCATTGATAGCACATCTAAAATATGGTGCATCTATGTATAACGTGGAAAGATACAAAATATGAGTAAATGAAAGAAGTTGCCACTTATTGTAATGTCATTTCTATAAGTGACATCAACTTATATATATTATCTATATAAACATATATATAAAATATATATACAGTAGAATATGTATATAAAAATTTAGGAAAAGATACCCTTAAACTGTTAGTAGTGGCCATCTGGAAGGGATTCCAGGACACTTTCACTTTCTAAATAATGCATTTCTATAATGCAATCTTTTTTTCTTTTTTAAATTATATTTTTAGAATACGGACAAAACAAAATCTACTATCCAAAGATTTCATTCTACCAATCCTCTAAGATTCTCCTTTGGTTGTGAGACAGTATGTGTGATTCAATCCGTTCTTAGTAATTCCTAAAAGTTTCTTTTATATATCTTTTGGTAATGAAATTTAATGATTGAATAGTGACCTTCGTTTTGTGTGTGTCAGATCTTCCTGCTCCAATATAACAAAGCATTGGCTCTTTAACACTGAATCCTTACTTATTAGTGGTTTGACAATTCACCAAGCTATGTAGACATATTTAGACAGAACACAGAAAATGACTATAGAAATATTAGCCAGGGATTTAGCTCAGCAGTATGAGCACCTGCCTGCAAACTTGAGATTGTGAGTTTGAGCCCTGGTACCAAAAAAAAAAGTCAGTATCCCCAGGCTATTCTACATCTGGATTTTTATTCATGAATCTATTCTAAGATATTACCCTAAACAAGGATATCAGTCTCTGTTGGTCATCTGTAGCCATAGTACATGGAGGACTTGTATTGCCATCTCTTTTTCAGTGATTATCTTTTTCTGAATCTAGTCTTTCTTGTAGTTGTATAGGTTTTTGCTTTAATAATTATTTTTAAAGTTCTACATGTGTGTTTTTATACTTTTCCTATTATTTCATGTTACTTAATAAAAAGTTTAAAAAACTCAATTGAAGCTGGGCATGGTGGCACATGCCGTAATCCCAGCACTTGAGGCAGAAGGAATGCTGTGAGTTTGAGGCTAGCCTGGCCACAAAGCGAGTTCAAGGCGAACCTAAACTCCATAGCAAAACCCTGTTTCAGAAAAGACAAAAAAAAAACCTCAATGGAGAGCCAGGTGTGGTCGCTTACATCTGTGGTCTTAGCACCCAGGGGCTGAGGCAGGGTGATCACTGAGAGTTTTGAACTAGCCTGGGCTAGTTTTAAAAAATAAAACAAAAATTTTCTAAAATAAACTAATTTGAAGAGTTTTATATGTTTTGAGATACTATGCTAGGAAAGGGTAATATTCAAAAGCACAGCTTCTAAATCCTGTCTCCATTGTTTCTTTATTTGCAGTAGTTTTCATTTATAGTTGTTGGCAATCTGGTATCACTGTCATTAAGACAGAAGTCACATATAGTCCGGAAAAAATTAAAGAACAAATGAAAATTTCCCTCCATCTGCTTTAATACTGGCTGAAATGTTTGTACATCTGTTGAGATTTTTTAGTTACCAGGATTATACATTAAACTGTACTTCAATAAATTGTGTGTTCTGAGGTAAGTTATAGTTTAATCTTAATTGGACAGTTGAATTATATAAAGTCAAATATTGAGCTTAAAAAAAAGTCTGTCCTCTCCTTAAAGAGGAGTCACAATTATGGCTCTTGAAGGCTGGGTGAGGTGGAGCATGCCTATAATCCTAGCACTTGGAAGACTGAGGCAGGAGAATTGCCACAAATTGGAGGCTAGCCTGGAATACACAGTAAATCCAAGGCCAGCCAGAACTATGTGGTAAGACACTATCTCAAAAACAAACAAACAAACAAAAAAACAGTTTTGATTCTTTGAGTAGCTGTAAGGCAGACAGGAAAGGAAACTTAGTCTTAAAGATTAGTCCCTTGAGAAATTTGGAGAGGTTTTTGTTTTGGTTTTTTGAAACAAGATCTCAGGCCAACCTGAATAGTTCAGATTGGCCTTGAACTCAGTGTGTAGCGCACCGCCATGCCTGCTGGGAGAGTTTAAATGGATGTTTCTAGCTCACGCTGAGTAAATACGTTATTAAACATTTACTTTCAGTCATTTGTACTTTCAAGAAGTATTTATTGAGCAGATAATAGTGTCAATTATGAGATATTCTCAAAAAAAAATCTCTCTGTAAGCAATGTATAGCCTAATGAGAACAGTTGATTGCAATATGCTGTAATAAGTGATTTGAGAGAAGTATGGATAGGCACAACCAAGTGAGGAATGTAACCCAGAGAGTAAGGTGGAGAGGGAAACGTTAGAAAGGAAGGTGTGATGCTTGTACACAATTTTTAAGTGCAAGGAAGGGTATTGCTTCTAGCCAGAGCTAGTGGTGTGTGCAACAGCCATTGGACAAAAATGATGCATTAAGAGCACTTACAGTAGAAGCCAGAGAGCAGACTAGTAAGCCGCTGTTTGGTTTGGCTACTATACTAAGCCACTTAGATTCGGTTGTAAAGGCTAGGAAGAGCATTTGAAAGATATTTAAGCTGGAGATACAGCTCAGCAGCACAGCGCCTGCCTGACAAGCACAAGGTTGTGAGTTTGATTTCTGAT
>RJWT010007084.1:0-28121 GCA_004365215.1 Cuniculus paca | reverse complement strand
AAAAGGCTACGTGCTGTATGATTTCAGCTGTGTGACATTCTAGAAAAGGCAAAATGTGGAGAGAGTGGAAGGGCCCATGGCCATCAGCAGTTGGGGACAGGAAAGAATGAATGGGTGAAGCACACAGGATTTGTAAGACAGTGAAACTACTCCGTATGACTCTATCATGGTGGTTACATGTCCTGATACATTTGTCCAAACTCAGAATGTGCGAGACCAAGAGTGACCCCTAATGCACACTGTGGGATTTGAGCAATGTGATGTGTCACTGTTGGTTCACTGATGCGTGTTCTGGTGGAGATGTTGGTAATGGGGGAGGCTGTGCATGTGTAGGAGCGTGGAAGATATGAGTACTTTGTGCCTTCCACTCAAAGAACGATGTGTGCGTGCGTGCGTGCGTGCATGCGTGCGTGTGTGTCTAAAGAACAGGTCCGAAGCACTTGATACTTGAGATGCCAGTTGGGGGCAGGGTGCCCTCCTGGCCAGGTTAGCTATAGGCTCCTCTTTTCCAGTGGCTCTCCTAAGGCTGCTTTTAGGTGTCCTTGGAAATCTGCTTCAGGGGTGTGCACTGTGCAGGGAGGGACTAGAGGGGAGCAGTAGTTACCGCAGGTGATGGCTGGCATGGCTGTGGGGGTCTGCCCAGAGATCCCACCAGCTGAGGAAAAAGAAAGAGGAGGTAAGGGATGTGCTAACCACATTCTTTGGTCCCCACTCCCCAGGACAGAGTGTGCTTAAGGAAGACTGCCTCACCACTGCCAGGGCATTGCAAAATTCAGCCTCAGTTGAATCAATGTCCTTTGGAAAAGTACATTTTGCTTAGGAGCCAAGTAAAACTGGAGACTGTGCAGCCAGTGTACTGAAGTCAAGAGGCGTGACTCACCCTGCGGGAGGGGGAGGGCTGAACGGGAGGCAGTCTGCTCGCATGGTGGGCCCTGGCGCCCTCTGTGCCCAGCCCCTCGGCTAGCTCCAGGCCCTCAGCTGGGACACTGTGTGCTGTGGGCCGCATCATCAGATGGCTTTGTCAGGCCTTAGGCACCCCTCACTGTTTAGAAAAGATGTTGTCTCTTAAGAAGTCATGGGTAAAATGAATCACTATAAAAATTAAATTTCCTTATTGACTTGCATTATTGGTTTAGAGATGGCTTCTCTCCAAGATAAGCCTTTGGTAGGTAGCAGCTCCAAAAGCCTAAAGATTTAGGGGCATCTGGGCATCCTAGGAAGAGATTAAGATGAGAATAGTTCTTGCTTGTAACAGGTAATTTAGTACCATTTTATAGATGTGAGTTTCTTGCCCTTAAAAAGGGCCTGGACTAAATTATGCTCAACAAATATCCAGAAAGTGTGGATCTAATGTTCCCACTCCAGAGCCCTTGGCAGACATCACCGATCCCTCTCGGTGCTTACACATGGGGGTCGGCTTGGCCTTAGCAGCTGGGCAGCCACTAGACTTGACCCCTAAATGAAAGCTGCAGGCCAGAAGAGTCCATGATCTCAAAGTTCTCTTCCAGTTCTATAGATCTCTTTGCCCTCTTGCTATTTTTCAGTTCTACTTATCCTGATGATACAGATATATTTCACATCCAAGATTTAGAGCCAGGTTCACAAACTGATTGTCCTCAGGCCACATCTGACCCACCAAATGTTTTCTTTGCTTTATATATTTTTTACTTATAAAAAATAGTTGCCATCATTGTTAATTGATGATTTCCCATTAGGTCTCCAGATTTCTGATTTCCCTTGATCTGGCCACACCAGGGTCCCTGCATCCAGCTGAGGGCCAAGCCGGGATTCTTTCTGTGGACTCTAATTTGCCAAAGGCCTTACCCAGCCCACTTCTCTCTTCTCTAGAACCTGCTAAGCTTGTAGCACTTCTTTACACCAGAGGCATGTGTGAGACATGTTGTGCCTTATTGTCTCTTATTTGCTGATGGGGTAGCTAGGTGATCAGTGCTTGCATCTGTTCCTTCATGTAGGACACTTGATGCTTCCTGGAATCTATTTGAGCAGGAAGAGTGTTATCTAAGAATAATACTTGCCTGGTGAATTGGCTTTCTATGTTTATCGTTCCATGAGGGCTTTCTTCTTAAAGCCCGCGCTCAGTTACACCACCATGAGCTTTTGAAAGTGTAGGTAGAGGCTGACGCAGGAAGTATGGAGAGGAGGGGTCCACACTCTGGCACCCTCAGTCGCTCCTCACTGCCTGTCTCCCTCCCTGCCATCTGTGAAGTCATCTTGCCAGATGGCTCCTTGAAGGGACTCATCTGCACATCCAAGGCGAGCTCACGGCTCAGGAAAGACCCGCAGTGTTCGGTGGCTCAGCGGGCTTCTTGCTTAAAGGTGTTGCTCCCTACTTAAGATTGCAGTGCCAAGCACTGGGGTTCCCAGAATTATAAGGCAGCTACCTGCTCTTGAAAAACTCGCAGCTTCGAGGGAAGGCACCAACACTATGAATAAGACAAGGCAGACCATGCTGTTCACTCCCAAATACAGTGCACACAGGTCTGATGAGCACATGGCTTGTGGCATGAGACGACAGAGAGATGCTCAGGGTCTGCAGCAGCCTCGAAGGGGGCAGGCACCTCTGCTGGCCTGAGCCTGATTAGACCTCAGAGAAAGGAGTGAGTGAGTTGAGGTTTAAAGAATTAGCAGGGTCCTTGGATCTCACCACCCTCTCCAGCTGTATTAACCTCCTTACTATTCCAGGACCCCAACAGGTATGTTCCCTGCCCAGTGCCTCTGCACTCCCTATCTTTTCTACCTGGATTGCTCTTCCCTCGATATCCATGTGTCTGCTGTGCCACTTATTTTACATGTCTCCTTGTCAGATTAGCCTTACCTGGCACCTCCCTGCTCCAACTAAAATAGCCCCCACATGACACTGTCTCATGGAGTGTTTCTTTCTTCTTCAAAACACACATCAGTGCTAACATGTATTGTCTCTTCCATTAGGACATATGTTAAGTGAAGGCAAGAAGTTTTATCTCTGACTTCTGTTGGCTTTCTGGCCAAGAACAGTGCCTGGTACACAGTGGGGACTTGATGGAAAGAAGGAGAAAGAAGATGATGCAGACGGAGGGCACAGCACATGCAAAGGCCTGGGACAGGATGGGCCTTTGGTGAACAAAGTGTTCGTTGGTGGAGGAGTGGGCCAGGGAGAAGGGACAGATACATGCAGAGAGGATCAGCCAGAGGCAGGTCTCCTCAGATACGTCCTGTCATTTATTTTTTCACTGATATCCTGCTCACTATCGAAGAACTGGCAACACTGAGATGTGCCAAGATGAAAATGACCGCTGAGTAACCACTCTGCCATGCCAGGCAAGTGCTCATTGGAATCCCTTTCCTTTGCCCTTCTGCATGGGATTAGAAAAAAGTCTAACATTTAAGAGGCAGACCTCACCCTAAGTGCACAGCTGCCCCTGCAGGTACCTGTGCTGTGTTACACAGCCAGACCCAAGAACTTCCTGCTCTGTAAATCCCAGCTCAGCCATAGCCCACTGAGTGACCTTGGGCTTTGGGGACCATGAGCCTTTGCAGGAACCATGCCATGCCTGCCATGCCCACCCTCCTTTTCTCCAGCCTTGTTCCCACTTGTCTTTTTAGATTCAAGGTATCACTCTGAGATCACTGTCTATGCAGTCTTTTCTATACCTCCGTTTTCTTTTTCTGTGAAAATGGAGATGGACCTAGCTTTTGTACCTTGAGTGGTTTTGAGGAAAGATGAGGTGTGATACAAGTTAGGATGTGGACTCAGTAAATGTCCTGCTTCTTCCCCTCTTAAAATCTTCATCCCGTCCTTTTACCCCAGGCCTCTTCAGAACTTAGCTTTGACCTACTTCCCAAGTAAGTCTGGAGGTCAAGGAACATTTGAGCTACTCTAAAAAGAGATGCTTCTTACAGGTATCTTAGCTACTTTTGCCCCTGATACCCTCCCCCTAACCTTACAAACACTGACAGCAACAGTTTATTCCTTTTTAAACTCTATGAAAGGCTTGCCTGGCAGGGAGCCACAGGCATGAGAAGCCAATCCCCGGAATAGCTCCTGCCGCTCAGCATTTAAATGCTGTCTGTATTTTTATCCGATGATGGGTCACTTTTAAAAAACCCCTCTCATGTTCTGCCCCTCTAAGAATACATTTCCATTTATAGAGTCTGCATACTGGATGTTGTGTCCTGGCGGTGTGGGGCCACGGCCGCATCCTGTTTCCAGGGGGTCGGAAACATTTTGGGGGCCCCTACTGACCCCCCACTCTCCCTGTGGCTTTGACAAGTGGGAATCCAGACTCCAGGCCAAACCCAGGCTGCATTTCTTCTTCCTGTGCCTGAACTCATCTGGCTGCTGCAGGGTGGGGGCTGTGGGAGGGAGCGTGGGGCTCCTCGCGGGCTGTGTTCTGCTGGGCGCCCCACTGCTACAGCTCTGGGACCCTTGCCTCTACTCACAGATCTAGTGTCTGTGGCCTGCTGTCTGTACAAGGCCTCATATGGGCACAGGGGGGCAGCACTGAGCACACACAGCTAGGGCCCGCCCCGGCACCCCCCACCCCAGAGGCCAGCCAGGAAGTTGGGGAGTATAAGTAGAATTAGTGTGCACCCCGCTTGATGCCTGAAGAGGCATCTAATTTTGATTCTGCCTCTTGCTGGTCGTGTGAGCCTAGGCAAGTGGCTTGGCCTCTCTGACCCTCAGTTTCTGCATTTGTTGAAGGTATCTGCTGAGTAGTGGGGAGAGTGGGTCAGGCCAAGCCAAGTAATGATTGGCCCAGAGGCTTCTCTAAACAGGTGGCACTGGAACATAGAACTTGAATGAAGTAAGGGAGCAAGCCATGCGGATATGTGAGGGAAGAACGTTCCACAGTAAGACACCCCCCACCGAGGGTTTGATTACATATGGCCAGGGTCAGTCTAAAAATTTAAATGAAAAATTCCAAAAATGAACAATTCATAGTTTTAAACTATATGATGTTCTAATCAATATGATGACATCTCCCAGTGCTCTGTTCTATCTTATCCAAGATGCAAATCCTCCCTTCATCCAGTGTATCTGTACTGGACACACTGTCCACCTGTTGGTCACTTCGTAGCCATCTAGGTTATCAGACTGTCATGATGTGGCTGTGCTTGTGTTCAAGTTAGCCTTATTTTACTTCATAATGGCCCCAAAGCACAACTGTAGTGATGCTGGCAATTTTATTACAATACACGGTTAAAATTATCGTATTATTGACATTGCTAATATATAAATTTTATCATAGGTATGTGTTGTTAAAAACACAGCTTCTGTAAGGTTTGGTGCAGTCTGTGGTTTAAGGCATTCACTGGGGGTCTTGGAATGGATCCTGCACAGATAAGGGGGGACTACTATAGAGAGAATAACAGTTCATTCTTCATCTAAAGAATAGCACGAAGTCAAGACTCTTGCAGTCTCTGCATTTCCTTTCACAGTTTATTTGTAAGGAGTGCTTTTGACTGGAGTAACAGGAAGCCTGACTAAAAGCTGGCACAAATATCAGTATGTTAGTGTTTTTGTTTTGTTTTCTCGAGGAACAAGACAACTAGAGATAGGCAGCTACCAATGTTGATGTAACATCCCAAGGACGCCAAAGAGTTTTTATCTCTGTTGTTAAGCTAAACTTTCCCCTTGTGGTCCCAGAAGGGCTGTCTCAGTTCCGGATGTTATGTTTGCATCCCAGATAAGACGATAGGAATGAGTGTGGAGTGTTAGTGCCAGTGATGTCCGACCCTTTGATCCTAAAATCACACACTCCCTGGCCCCCAGCAGATGCTCTTTAAATATCTTTGGTCCAAACTGTTAGGTGGTTACATCATGCTACAAGGAAGGCTGGGAACGTGAGTGTTTAGGGTTACACTGAATCAGGATCCAAGGAGATCTACTCATTGCATGTGATTAACACTTTCTTAAAATTCTAATTGGTAACCGTTTCACCCTCTTCTCCCCTGTCCCCCTCTAATCCTTATTTATTGAAGAATCTGCGTATCATTTGTTCTCTAGAGTTCCCACAGTATGGATTTGACTTACTGAAACATGTGATTGGGGGTGGTGGCACACACCTGTAATCCCAGCACTCAAAAGGCTAACATAGGAGAATTGCTGTGAGTTTGAGGCCAACCTGGGCTACAAAGTGAGCTCAAGGTTAGCCTGAACTGCATACTGAGATCCTGTCTGAAAAAGATGGGAAAAAGGATAGAAAGAAAGAAAGAAAGAAAGAAAGAAAGAAAGAAAGAAAGCCAGCCAGCCCGCCCGCCTGCCCGCCCGACAGACAGAAAGAAAGGAGATGTGACCTATTCCTGGTATTTTCTGTAAACTAATGGTGAGATCTAGAACCTTGATTAGTCTCGTGGTCAGTCCTCTTGGCAAGAAGCTTTGCTCTACAGTGCTGTGTGTTTGCATTGCCTCCCACTGGGAGGTCCACAAGAGCTTGTGCCTTTTGTTGGATGTGCTGAGATTTCACTTGGGTTGAAATGATGGCAGCCTAGTCTGTGTGTTAGGAAGCTGCCTGTCATTGCTTGTCCTTGCCTAGATCCAGTGTTTCATCAAAGGGGATGCACTGATGATTTTTCTGATTCAGTGATTTTGCATTTATTCCTTGAAATTTTCCTATAAGGTAGAACTTTGCCCTCCTCAACTCTTTGGTTACCAACAAACACATTTTTTTATAACAGGAAAGTCAGAATAAGTGCTTTTCCTTTTTTTAACAATTTTCAGAGACTAAATTGGAGGTCTGGCATCTCTAATGGTACCCAACAAGGCTATTGTTGTTGTCTGAAGTATCGTTATGAGCTCCTGGATTACATCATGGAGGTGATGTGTTGCAATGAAGGCTGTTATTAAAATGTTTTCAAACAGCTTCATTGAGGTATCATAGATACATAATGTCATGTATAAAATATATAATTAAATATACATTAAAATATACAATTTGAGAAATTTGACATATGTGTATACCCATGAAACCATTGTCACAGTGAAGATAATGAACAGCAGCATTTATACCCCAAAGCTTCCTTGTACCTGCCCTCCTGCACCCCACACCCAGCCATCTGCTGTCACTGCAGACTAATTTGCATCTTCTAGAATTTTATATAGATAGACTCATAGCATATGTACTGTGGTTTGCTTTTTTTTTTTTTTCAGCTGTTATTTTGAGACTCACCCATGTTGTTCCATGTAGCAATGTGCATTGTTTTTTATTCTGAGTAATATTCTGCTTTCCAGGTAGGCCGTACTTTATCCATTTGCCTGCTGATTTGGTTTGTTTCCATCTTTTGGCTATTACAAATATAGCTACTATGAATATTCAAACACACCTGTCTTTGTATGGGCATAATGTTTCATCTCTCTTGAGCAGATACCAAGAGTGGCTGGATCATGTGATAAACGTATGCTGTGGTTTGAGTATGGTTTGTCTCCACCAAATGTCATGCTGTGGTTTAATTCCTCAATGCACTAGTGTCAGGAGGTGGGTCCTTTGGCAGGTGAGTAGCATGAGGAGAGTACCACTTTCATGAGTGAATTAATGTGAGTTGGTTCTTTCAAGACTATATTAAGTCTTGGAGGAGTGAGTTGCATCTCCTTTGAATGAGTTAGATCTGGAAGGACTAGCTCTCATGTTTATTCACTTCCCAGCCTCTGGTATTTTGTTATAGCAACAAAGAGCAGACTGTGATGGTTTATGTTTGACTTTTTATGAAATTGCCAAACTCTTCCAAAATGGCTTTGCTAGTTTACATTCTTGTAAGTGGTATATGTGAATTCTCTCTCATTACCAACACTTGATAAGATCAGTCTTTGTAATTTCAGCCATTCCAGCAAGTGTAAAGTTGTGTCTCATTGTGATTTTAATCTGAGTTTCCCTCAGTGACTTTGATATTTGCCCTCTGTAAATCTGTGATAAAATGTCTGTTCAAATCCTTGGCTAATTTTTTTAAGTAGGATTTTTTTTTCTTATTATGAATTTTCAGAGTTCTTTTTATTGGATTTAAATCCTTTATCAGACATGTGATCGACATATATATTTCTCCAGACTGTGGCTTATCTTTTTATTCTTTTAACAGTGCCTTTCAAAGAGCAAAAGTTTTTAGTTTTCAATGAAGCCTAACTTAACATCTTTTCCTTTTTTGAATTATACTCGGTGGTAGCTCATCTAAAAACTCTCTGCCTAACCTCAAATCACAAAAATTCTCTCCTGTGTTTCTCTAGAAGGTTTTAGTAGATCCTGCAGTCAGATCCAACTTTGTTCATTTGAAAGGTTGCTTTGCCTATTTTAAATCCTTTGTATTTCCATGTGACAAGAACCAGCTTTTCAATGTCTACGAAAATGCCTGTGGTGATTTTGATTTGGAATTGAGTTGAACCTATAGATCAATATGGGGAAATGTCATCTTACCAATATTGAGTCTTGTAACTTATTGTGTGTTTCTCCATTTAATTATGTCTTCTTTAATTTTCCTTAGTGATATTTTCTAGTTTTCAGTACACAGGTCATACACTTCTTTTGTCAAATTTATCCCTATTTAACTTTTTATGTATCTCCTAAGAATCATAGATGTAACCATTTATATATTTTTCCAGTTTCTCCATCTATGCTTTTCTCTTTGAAGATATAATCAAGAGTATAAATTAATTTTTATCTCTACTCCCCACATCTCCACATGTAAGCACATGCATAAAATTTAGCAGAGCATAGCATTTGCCCTTTGCCTTTCTCCCCATGCCAGAGGATAGGACCTTCTTCATTCCCCTTAGCAGCTGTATATAGTGTCCTCCACTTTCTGGATGATCTGAGTGTATGCATCGCTCCCCTCACCGCCTGCATGCTTGAATAGTCTTCAGGAATTTGCTATTATGGCCGGCGCTGTGGTTAACAGCCTCGTGCAGGCATCATATTTTCCTTTCACCTGTAATTTATTGGGTGTCATTAGCAGGCCAGGTCCTCCACGACCCACTTAAGATTCAAGAACGAATCTGACCTGGCCCAGCCTTGCTAGAGTGGGAGACCCTGTCGCTGTCTCCCAGAGCCGGGCCAGGAGTTTATCCACACAGCCCAGGGAGTTGAGGGAGGCTGCCTTGGGATGGGAATTGTGGTTTGTCTGGCCTCCTAGGAGCCCAGCAGTCAGATTTGCTCCTCTTCTGCTTTGGCCAGACTTGGTCTTTGTGGGAATGAGGGGGAGGGGGAAAGCCAGGACTCTGTGGTCAGAGAGAATATTCTGGGATGGGAGAGGTCACATTTGGAATGATGGAGCAGAAGTAGAGGCTGCCAGAGCTGTGAGGCCATGCTAAGGATAGCGACGTGGGCACCAGGGCCACAAGAATGGGGCAAAAGAAGTACAGTAAGTCCCAGACTTATCAACAAGTTCCATTCCAGGAGAACATCTGTGAGTTGGATTGATTTGTTAAGTCTGACACAGTGTGTCTTGTACACCTTTGACACAAATGTACAACGTAAAGCATGAAAAACACACACACATACCAAAATAATGTACATAAACTCCTTTTAGAGTTACCTTAAAATGGTGGCACAGGGTTAGGGTTAGGGTGAGGTACTTCTGAGGCTTGTTCGCATCTTGATGTGAGGTCTGTTCCTAGCTGTGAACCATTGCAACTCAATGTAAATCGGGGACTTACTGCATAATATGTATTATCATTAGCATCACACCTTTGTATGTACTGGAAGTCATCACCTACTCCTTCTGTCAACCCAAGCCTTCCGTCCTCCACCTCCCAACTTGGTGCTCTTCAGCCAGGCCACCCCTGTTAGAAATAGATGTCTTACCTCACACACGGTGTGAGTTCAGGTCCTGGCCCTTTGTCTCGGGCAAATAAAATGGGAAGAGTGATGTTATCTGCATATGGGGTTTTAAAGTGACAACGAGATCATGAATGTAAAGTCATCAGTTCAAGCCCTCGTGCACAGTGAGCCCTCACAATGGGAACAGCAGCCATCAAAGCTGCGATTGCTGTTCTGATTCCTGTGGAAGCTCCTTCCTCTGGGGTGGAGACAGGGTCATTCCATTTGACAACAGGGAGGGCAGTCTAAGCACATACTAGCAGTTTAAATGTCAAGGTCTGGATGCTGGTGGAGGTGGGATGAGAATGATTTGAAGACTCACTTGGCTACCACTCACCAAAATGTGCTCCTTTACCTCTTTGCCCCCAACACACACGTGCACATGTGTGTACACAACTAGGTGCATGCAGACATGTACATTAGCACAGTCCCTGTGCGGGTGGTATGTGATACAACAGAGAGAATCGGAGAACAAATCAGCAAGTTTTTAACCTAACTCCCTGACCTTCAGCATGGCGGGATAGGGGTGCAAGAGGGCTCTGCCAGGCCAGTGAGCAGGGCCGACCAGGCCAAAGCTCTAGTGAGGAGCCTTGATGGCTATTTTGGGGATGAATGACCCACCACTTCCAATGACTTGCTGCTAAATGGCATCTAATTTCATTGAGCCTTGGAAACAGTGACATCACGGGCTCCTGCCCTGTAGCCTCCCACATACAGCGAACCACAGAGTGATCCGAGATTCATCTGCAAGAGCAGGTCCCAAGTAAAAATGTTAAAATAGCAAAGCTGAGGCATTCTGCTAGGAAAAGAAATTACAGATGAAACCTATTAGACATTTCCAGGGGCAGTTTCTTTGCTTGGGAGCAGGGGAAGACACACGTGTTTATTTTGGGCCAGGTTACGTGACCGTTCTTCCCTCTGTCAACTAGAGGTGGCGTGTCAAGCGTATTTCTGTCCTGTCATTTGTGCTCTCATTGCTGTCTAGTTACGATGTAGACATACATCACAGGACTGTTTTGTCCTATGGTGTGATGAAGCTAGTGTGTGGATTTGCCACCTTTTTGCATAAAATAGTGATGTTCGTGCTTACCGCACCTCACTGTAAGTCACAAATCCTCTAAGTGAACCTTATCTTTTTCCTGTAGTTTCCTGCGCCCAGTTTTTTCCATGAAAGATCTGCCTTCTCAGGCACAGAGTAAAAGGGACAGGAAAGGACTGCTTCACTGCAGGTGCCTGGTGTTTGCTGGGGGCCTCCAGGGTCGTGACTGTGACTTTACCCAGCAAAAGCAGAGCAGCTGCTGGCTTCTCGGAGAGAATACGGGATGAACAGGGAGAAGAGTTACTCGTGGAGTTTTGTTCCACCTGTACTTTCTCCACGTTAGCTAATGCTTCCTTGTGGGGGCCTGTCCTAGGCACCATAAGATGTTCAGCAGTATCCCTGGCTGTCCCCCAACACCAGCTGTGGTGACCAGAATGTCTGTAGACATTGCCACCTGTCCTCGGGGGGAATAAGCCTTCCTGTTTTTTCCCGGTCAGATTTTATTGGTACATTTTAGATATACATAATGATCACGTTCATCATAGAGAATTTGTATCCATACATGATATACCTTGATTCTTTTTTTCCCATTCCCCTATCCTTCCTTCATTCTCCCCTCCCCATTTGCAAAAGCTTTGTTTCCATTTTTTCCTTTTTTCTCGTGTTTTACTTTTCTTTCCTCCTCCCCCCACCCTTTGTTCCCTTTCCTATTTGAACATTTTCTTCCTATTTCACAATACCTATTATACATTTTGGTCCTTATTGGCACTTTCAGTTTCTCACACCAGAGGAACAATGTGGTATTTACACACATGTATCCGATTTATTTCACTGAAGAATATGGTCTCAAGCTGCATCCATTTACCTAGGAATGTCTCAGTAGTTCCTGTTTGAGAACCACTGGCGTATACCTTTTCAAGGACATGAGAGGTACGGGGATTCATAGGTTTCTACTGGCTTCTTTTATTTTAAATACTTTTTTATTTTTATTGTTTAATAAGTCAGGGTCTTGCTATGTAGCCCAGGTTGGCTGTGAACTCACAGAGATCTCCTGTCTCAGCCTGCCGAGTGCTGGGGTTACAGGCATGCGCCACCACGCCCAGCCTTCCTCTCATTTTGAAGGCCAGCCTGTGGTCTTCATCCTTGTGCCAATCCATTCATTGGCTCAGTTTCCCCAAGGCTGGGCAGGGAGAAGTTTCCGGGAGCAAGGCCTGGGACTTGTCCTAGAGAGACACACACACTGCAGGAGGGTAGGGAGACAACATTTTGTTTGATAATTTAAAGAATCTGCCCTTTAGCTTTCTCTGTGTGAAGAGAAACAGTTCCAGTCCTTCAGCCCTAGCATGACCCTAGCACCTACTAGGTTTGTGCTCAGCGTCCCTTTCCCTCCCCTGCTCTCTTTACCCTTTCTTCCACATTCTCTTGACGGTGAGGTGGTCACAGCGATCGCATCACCACAGCGAGGGACTGACTAATGCAAACCAGAGAGGATGGACGGCTCATTTCCTCAACTGTCACATGCCTGGAGTTCTCACCAGCCTCCTGGTGGCCCAGTTTCTCAGTGACATTCACGACTGACTCACCCGGCTTGTGGTCAGCTCTGAAATCAGGGTCCTTTTCAGCTCTCCTTTTACCCTCCACTGTTCACCAGCTCGGGTCTAGCGCATGGGCATAGAGTCATTTTTACTGTGTGCTGTGTGTACGAATATCCTTCCCAAGGAGCCAAAAGTTTGGTTAGCTTGACAGCTTCATGAGGGCAGGAGCTATGTATGTGTTGATTAATTCCATTTCCTACCTACCCTCTGGGACACTTTAGGCTACAATAGATACTTTGTAAATACTTTTGAATTGAATGAATGAGTTTTGTTGGGGTGTTGTTGTTATTGTTGTTTTGTGCCGAGAATTGAACTCAGGCAGACGCTGTACCGTTGAGCTATATCCCTAGCCTAATGAATGAATTTTGAACTGGTCCCTGTCTTCCAAGAGATTCCAACCTCCTTCTGGGCAGCATCCATGGAAAAGCAAATGAGTAAAACTGTAAGACCTTAATGTAATTTTCCAATAAGTGAACTCTAAACTGGTTCCAAGTATGGGCCAGTAGAAAGACCATGGCCCAAGGACTCAGAACCCTAATTCTGCTCCTCACTGGCTCACTAAGTTTGAGCAAGTTGCTTCCATTTGAGCTCCCCCCCACCCCCCAGTAATATGGACCATCAGTACCTGCCAGGGTTATTGTGAGAATGAAGTGCAAATATATGTACGACAAATGCCCAGCCTGGACTGGAAGTTACCACGGGTTAGCATCACGTACTCTTTCCCAAGTACTCACTGCCTTTGGTTTCCTCTTGAACTTTGCTCCAGACCTCGCTGTCTCTCTTCCAGCTTTATTCACTCGTTCTTCCTCACCCGATCCCTGCCGCAACAAAGACACTGGGCTCAGCCTGACACCCAGCACATTCAACAGGGACAGAGCATGTGTGAAAAAAAAATAAACCTAAATGGGACTTTAGGTGGCATCTCCCCCTGTAATTTTTTTAAAATGTCCATTATATTTTTTAAAGTATCTTTAACTTTTTGTTTTGAAATAATTTCAAATTTTCCCCCAAAATTACAAAACTAGCATAGTTTCTGTGTGTCCTTTTATATAAGTTCCCCAAAGGCTGAAATCATAGCACCATTGTCAAAACTAGGAAAATAGCATTAGGCAGGACTGTTGACCAATTGCAGGCTTTACTCAAATGTCATGAGAAGTCTCACTGACATTGTTTTTCTGAGCCAGGATCGCACATCATATGTAGTTGTCATGCCTGTCTAGTCTCCTGTAATCCTCTGTAGTTCCTCTGTCTTTATACTCTTCATACTGTTGACAAATGCTGGCCCATTACCAGCTCTGGTGTGGTTGCTGTCTTCCTCATGGCAAGACTGGAGCTGCCCATTTTGGACACGATCCCACAGAAGCAATGCTGTGCCCTCTTCCATGTGGCACATTGGAGACACCTAATGTACCTGTGTCTCCTTCCTGGTGATGTTCACATCCTTGCTTAGTTAACTTGATGCCTTCTGTGTAATTAAGGAGAATTTTATGGAGAGGTAATGTCCTGTTCCTCGTCAGACTTTGGCCTTATCCATTTCTTTCTCTATATGTGTACAGATCCATGACTTCTATTTTAGCCAATGAGTTATTGATGCCTCTTATTATTCATTGTGATGCTCACACTGTCTTTTCTTTGGCCAGCAGTAGTCCCCTTAAGCTGGCCTTTTGCCCCATTGTTCTGTCCTCTTCATTCTTTGAGCACTTTCTTGCTTTCTGACCTAAGGTGAAACTCAGCTCATCTTGCATGTTCCCTTCCCAGCCCTAGAACCAGCCACTTCTGCAAGGTTCCCTGCGTCCTTTGAGTAGGTGATGCTATGTAGAAGATGAGATGTGGCCGCCAGCTGTCCTCATGGCTGGTGAGCTGTTGCAATTCCCAGACCCACATTAGGGAAAGAGCTAGAGAATGTGAGTACATATGACGTGTATGCACACATGTCTATTTGTGTATCTGTATGTATTTTAAAGCCATGAATTCACATCGATACCTCATTTCTTCTCTTCTAGCACGTTTGCATCTTCTTCCTATAGCACAAAGGCACCTGAACCCCATTATCCTCCATATATGTCCATATTTGATCAGGCCCCTCTACCAACCTTCTTACCCCTTCCCGCCCATCTTGACACTCTGCCTCCCATCAATTGGAGCACCGTTTGGCTTCTACCAAAACATACAATTTTGAAACAATATATATATTTAAATGGGAGGTCCAATTTCTTTTTTTGGGCTTCTAATGATGATTTGAAAGCTGAATCATTAGCTACCTGGGGTGGCTCAAGCCACAGGGCACTGCCAGAAGGAACCTTCCAGAGCCTCTGTGCACCTTCTTGTTTTATGATCAGGGAAACTGAGTTCCAGCAAGGGATTTTCTGAATATGGATAACCGAGTTGGGCCAGGGTGAGAACAGGTCTCCTGCCGCTGCCACACACTGCCTCTTGCCTGTTTTTCCAGTCTAGACCCCGTATGTCCGCTCCTCTGGCCTGAAGTGTCCTTCCTCAGACGTGAGGCTGACTGTGTCCTTCAGCTCTGCCGTCTCAGCCTAGGGGGTCACAACAGGGGCCCTCGGCCTTGTTTGATCTGCAGACTTCTCTTACCTGTCCTGCACTGTATTGGCCCAAAATTGGAGAATCAGGAGCTTCCATGTAGATTTGAAAAGTTTTGGCTTCACTCGGCAGGTCAGAACCTCTGGCCCACACCTCCATTTTGTTCCTCTGCAGGTTCCTCAACTTATTGTGGGCTACATCCCAATCAATCCACTGTAAGTCAAAAATATCTTATGTCAAAAATGCATTTACTGTAACTCACCAGCCATCACAGCTCAGCCCAGCTTGCCTTAAGCATTCTCAGAATGTGTACATTGACCTAGAGTTCAAGGCCAGCATGAACTACAAAGCAAGACCTGTCTCAAAAAAAAAAAAAAAATTAGCATGGAGAGAGAGAATTATGCTCAGTATCTGTAGCCCAGGAAAAGATCCAAATTCAAAAGTCAGAATGCGGTTTCCACCATGGTCAGGTGTAAACCTTTGTCAAACTATCACAAGTTAGGGGCTTTCTGTATAGAGCCAGCACTCAGCAGCAGCTGCCCCTTGTGTATTTTCTCCCCAACCCCAACCCCCCAGTTTGCTGACCTTGGGCAGCCCCCACAGTATGGCGCCTACTTGGTCCCTGTTGCCACTGGCATGGGAGTTGCCAGTCATGGCCTGGTGCTCAGCACCCACTCATCGGGCAGCCCACATCTCCAGCCCCTGCCTCATTCCCGTCCCCGGCCCACTTGGATATAAATGCAGCACTCCTGGCTCTGCCCCACTCTTGGTCTCGACTTTTCCTGCCCACCTCCCTAGACTACTCTCTCCTTCCTCTCACCCACGTCCTCCTCCTGCTCTACTATTCAGACATCACTTCTTGTCAGAAGCCTCACAGACTGAGCAGAACAGAGGTGGGGAATGGGGGTCTGGCCCCCCAGTGCTGACCACACCATTTTCTTTCCTTTTGTTTGTTTGTCTCTGCTAATAACTACAGGTTCACAGCACCAAAAGCCAATTTTTATCTGCAGGTCCCTAGTGCCTAAAGAGGGCTATAGGTGCTTTGCAAATGTCAGTCAAGTAAGCATTAACAAAATCGCCAGCAAATACCTCATCCTTCCTGGATGCCAATTATGGTCATCATTGCTTTACATGAACTCAGTCATTTGCCCCTCACTGCTGAGCTGTGGGATATTTACTGTTGCCCCCATTTCACAGACAAAGTTGCCGAGGCATGCAGTGGTGAGGTGCCATGCCTAAGGTTACCCATTGGTGGAGTCTTGGTTAAATTTGGGCAGTCTGAATGCATAGCCCACGTTGGGACCTCTAATAGACTTCTTGAGGTTAAAGGGTTCTGCATTTCCAAGTTAAGGAAGATGAGTAGGTTTGGAGAGTTGTCACATGGACCCCCTGTGTTCCTATCACACCCCTAACCCTAATTTCTGGTACCTTTCAATAGAAGCCCAAGCACAGAGCAGACAGCAGAGAAAGTGGTGCCCCTTGAACTGGCAGCCCACAGGAACTTTTCCTCTCCTGAATGAGCACTCATTTCCTGTGTAATGAGCACCCAGAGTCAAGTATCAGTCCTTATGCAAGATTGGCAGGCCATTACGTTGGGCTTAGCAGGGTGTATTTTGTTTCCCAATCACCAGAGGAGTCACACGCCAGCTTGTCACCAGCCACTCCACTGAGTCAAGCTCTACCCGAGAGCCTGGGAATGCTCTTGGACTAAGGCTTTGCTGATAAATCTCTGCGGTGTGAGATCTGTCTGCTGCTCACGTTCGAGAGAAGGGAAGGGAGCCAAGTATGTGGGTGCCTCCCTGGTGAACTCTGCCTCTAATCCTCTGCAGACACAGCTCCTTTCTCATTAGCCTTGCAGGGTCTTGTAGGTGTGGCTCCACTTTTACAGACGAGGAAACTGAGGCTCTGGGAAATGAAGTCCTTTGTAGTCTGCAGTCTGATCCAGGGCTTTAACACTTCAATAGCCAGTGGTAAAATGGGTTCAGAATTAAATCCATGTCTGTGTGATTCCAAAGCCCTGGCTTCTCTCAGCATGCCCTCAGCCGGAGGAGTATGTGGTAGGACCCACAGGAAAGAAAGGTCATGGTGTTACGGCAGCGGAGGGAAAACACGGGGGAAGCCACTGCTGTCACGAGCTGACACCCAGACTCTGCCCCCCACCACTAGATTTAGTGCTCACCCTGTGCTGTGAAGTTAGAGAATCTCCAAGGAGTGGGGGTGGACGCATGAGGAGGAGGTGCTGCGGAGGGGCAGGAAAGGGAAAGGGGGTGGAGAGGCGATGCAGAGCAGGAGTGCAGCACCAGCGCCATCCTAAACTCAAGAGAGTCCCAGCGTTTCCCTATTTCTTTTAGTGTCCACCTCACCCGAGGCTCAAGTATTCAGTTCATCCTGCAGTTACTGATCCAGTGTCCACAGCATGCCGGGCCCATGCTGGGGTTTGGGGACAAATAAGGTCCCTGCCCTCAGGGAGGATATATTCTGATGGGGACCCACCAAGAAATGTGAACAGATGAGTGGGCAAGGTCACTTGTAATGACCTTGGGTAGTAAATGTCACACAGAACATATGATAAAGGGATGCATGAAGGACAGTGGAGGGATGAGGGCCGCATGAGGCAGGCTCTCCTGAGGCCTGGGCTGGAGTGGCGGGATGGGTCTGAAGGAATGGAAGGAACTCGTTTAGGAAGAACTGAGACTCGCTGACCCACACACCTTGCAGCCGCCTCCCCTCCTGCTGCCTTGAGACCCATGCATATGTGTGTCCTCACTCCCGTTCTGTTTCTTCTCCACAGGTTTGACATCTACAGGAAGGTGCCCAAGGACCTTACTCAGCCAACGTACACCGGGGCCATTAGTGAGTAGCTGCCCTCTGACCACTGCTCCCACCCCCTGCCTGTGCCCCCGGGTACCTATACCGTCTGCACAGAACTTCTGGATCAGGGAAGAAAGAAGGAAAAGCAGAAGGGAACTTCTCGCCAGGTCCTTCACCTATTTCCACATTGAGTTTCTGTCCTTACTGTAGCCCTACAAGGTAGAAGCATCACCTGTTTCTAGAAAGGTAAAAAGAAATGATCAATACAGGTTGAGAGTTGTTGATTGGAAAACCTGAAATCCAAAAAGCTCCAAATTCCAAAATATTTTTCTTGGAGTGCTGGAGATTGAACCCAGGGCCTCATATGTTCTAGGCAAGCACTCTACCACTGAGCTACATTTCCAGCTCCCCAAAAGCCAAAATTTTTTTTTAAAGAGAATAGAACAAAACAAAACAAAACAAAACAGAACAAAACAAAGCAAAAGAAAACAGAATAGAGTCAAACATAATATAGCATTTCAGAACAGAACACTGCAAGCTATACAGGTTTTCAAAACATAACAACAGGAGATTAACAATGGTTACCCTAGTGTCTTGCTTTCTTCAAAATGGTTGTTCATACATTTACACACAATAAACTCAAACAAAAGAAAGTAATATAAGACCAGATAAAACAAAAGAGCGTTACAGGCCTTCAAGTCGGCCAAAAAGAAACCAGCAATGGCTACCATAGTGTCCCATTTTTTAAAAGAGCTGTTCCTATCTTCTCACGTATTGCCTTCAAATAGTAGGAAAGGGACTTAAACCAATCAAATCAAAGAATAAAATCACCATTGGACTTCAGAACCTTTTCTCCATATTTATCGGGAATTTTGTATCTTATTGAGTCTTTCAGTTTCTTACACTAGGGAGACAATGTGGTGTTTACACATGTGTGTTTGATTTATTTCACTTATGAGTATGGTCTCAAGTCACATCCATTTACCTATAAAAGCCTCAAGGTGATCTTTTTTATAGCTGAATAGTACTCCATTGTATAAAAGTACCACATCTTCTTTATCCATTCCTCAATTGATGGGCATTTGGGTTGTTTCCAAGATTAGCCAAAATGTTTTGAACACCATCATGACACTGGATGTGGAGAACCCACACCTGGCCTGGTGACAGGTGGCGGTCAATACATAGGTGCACTAAAAATATTGTATAAAGTTACCTTACCTAAAACATAAATTAGATTTGTGTTCAGACTTGAGTCCCATCCCCAAAGTGTCTCATTATGCATATGCAGCTATTCCAAGATCTGAAAAAATACCAAGTCCAGAAAGTTTCAGATCCCCAGCATTCTGGATAGGGGATATTCCATTCCACCTGCAGAGCTGTGCTGGGAGAGGAAACTGCAATTGAGAGGTCTGAGGGAGATTTACTTTTATCTTCATGCCTCTGAAATGATTTGTATGTTTTATATGTACATATTCTTACCCATTTTTTAAAGTTACAGACCCAGATTTTGGTTTCTAGAGAGGATTCTTCAATGAAAGTAACCAGGGCTCTTTAGAAAAATAGCTGATTGCAGCACTAGGCAGGGAAGATACAAAGTGGGCCAGGATGCCTTGTGTCTGGACTCAAGAGCCGACCTGCAGGAGGACTCAGAGACCAAGCTAGAGAGTTATGAGGTTAATACTGACATTATTAGTTGAGCTCAAAGACTTAAGAAGGCCTGTGAGTCTATCCTGATACAAATAGGTGAGAAGAGACAAATCTTCCTTATAGAAGAATTCCAAATAATGTATAGATACTCACCTACCCAGAAGGCAGAGTTTGATTCCTCTCTCCTTGAGTGTGGATAGAATATAGCAACTCACTGTCAAGGAATAGAAATTTAAAATCATAGCTTTGCTGTAAGGAAACCTGGAGACACTGCCTCAGCCAAAAGTTAGGAAGGTTTGCGTCACCAGTGGTAAATCCCATGGATATCATACACCCCTGATGGGATGTGCAGAGGCACCTTGTCCCTGGGCATCTTCCCCAGAAAAGCTACAATCCAGCCTGGTCATGAGAACACATTACAGTCTCATGTGGGGAGGGCTTCTCTGGGATGCCTCTGAGTGCTCTTCCAAAGGAACCCGGGCTCAAAAAGCTGGGGGAAAACAGATGAGCTGTCAGCTTCTAGAAGAAGGGCCCAGGATGAGTAAGTGCAAAGCAGGACCCTGCCTCAGTACCTGGACAGAAGCAAAAAGCACATGTGGGAAAACTGCTAGAACTCCAGTGAGGGCTGTCGCTGAGTTTATAGTACTGAACCAGTGTTCATTTCTTCATTTGACAGATGCACAGCATTTTGTTGTGGTAAGTGACAAAGAGAAAGCTAGGTGAACGCTCTCTGGGAACTCCGTGCTCTCTTTGCATCTATGACTATTCCACAAGAGAAGTGTATTTAAAAGAAAGAAACGCAGACAAAGTAAAGTTGTCCTATAAGCAGGGATGCTTCAGTTTCATTTTTCTGCTGAGAAAATGAGCTCAAAGAGATAAAGTGACTCATCTGAAGTTACAGCTTGCAAAAGGTACTAGGGCTGAGGTGGCCCTCCTTGGGCAGCCCTGATGTCTCCAGTGGGAGAGGCCTGATGTGGGACAGACCCTCCCCACTGCCTCCAGGTCCTGTAGTCCTCAGCTGGGAAGTGGCCTGGGGATGCCCCACCCACTCCAGTCGTCCGGCTCCAGCCCTCCCTCCAGCTCAGCTTATTGAGGCTATGAAAGCTTTCTTGAGTTTAGGGCTTGGGAATAACACAGCCAAGTGGCAAAATGCATGTCGTACAGGCTCTTATATGAGGCAGAGCTGGGTTCATTCTCCCATTTAGCAGCTGTGTGACCTTGGGCAAGTCACTTCACTTCTCTGAGCGCTGGTTTCCTGATGTGACGGTTCAATGAGATCCAGCCTGTCCAGAGCAGGGCACATAAACCCCTGGTGCATGGACAGCTCCCCTCTCTCATCACTGTTCTAGGAGCCCGCAATCAACTTATGAGGCTCTGTGCCACAAGAAGCCAGTGGCTTTGTCCTTGACCCCTCCCAAGGAATGGATATTTAGGGAAACGTGAGTGGAAAGAGGTCCACTTAATTTATGAGCTTGTCTAACAAGGTTCGGATGAAGCTCCTTCCCCACTTTCTGCTGCCAACCAACAGCTCAGACCTCTTTCCTCTTCTGAACCCTACAGTCTCCCCCTTGGCTGATGTAACAGCCAGGCGTGTATCCTTCTAGAACTTTTAAGAAAATATATCCAGGCTTTGATGTACCTACATTGTATTCAGACGCTAAAGGAGCGTGGCATGTGCACCTTTCTTCCTCTCCTGAGCACCTTTCCTATCAGCACACCAGCCCCTGCACATTCTGCTATCCAGCTGTGTCCTATTCCATTACCTGACTGATCTATTGTTCAAGTCACAGCCCCTGAGGGTAGACGTTTACCTTTCTATCTTGTTGCCATTACGTCCTTGTCCATATCTCTTTGCATCCTTGTATGGCTATTCGGTAAGGTAATTCTCCTAGGACGGGAATTACTGGGACAAAGGATATGTGCACTGTACCATGCAGAAGGCCCTGCCAAATGGCCCTCCAGGAATGAGGTCTGATGTGCATTCCCAGCCACAGCATGAGATGATGAATTTCCTTACACAAGAGGAAAGGCGTGAGGCATAGGAAGCAGGCCCTTAGCTACCATTTAGTGAACAAATATTTATGAAGCAGGTCCTGGGGCCAGGCCCCATGCCAAATGCTGAGCCCATGTTGATGAATGGACTTCACTCTTTGTCCTTGAGGAGCACACAGCCAAATGTGGCAGACAGACTCCGGCGCACGCCATCACATTACGCTGTGATAGTGCTATTAATAACTGAAGGAAAGAATAAGGTTACTGGGGATTCAAGGGTCAGGATGTGGATTCTGCCTCCTCCACTTACATGGCCAGTGACTTTGGACCAATTCCTTCACCTTTTGGCAGACTGTTGGGTCTCAGGTCCACTACCCGGCTGCTCCAGGTTTCCTACTAACCAGCATCCTTCTGGGGTCACATTCCTCCCATGCAGAGCCTGAGTCACTTGCAAAAGAAGGCTGGACTCGGAGTCTCAGAGTCTTGCCCAAACATGGATTGAAAACTCTTCATTAAGCCTTCCAAAAGACCTTCTGGTAGAAATATTTCCTAGCCGACTTCATGCTTTGCATTCATTCATTTGACAAGTATTCATTTTGCACCTTCTCTGACCTAGGCACAGTGCTAGACTCCTAGGACACAATGATACAAGCTCATGATTTTGCCCTCCTAGTCTGGGTTGAGGTAGGGAGAACATGCACAATAAAGCAAGTGTGATCAGGGCCTTTGAACTTCTTAGGTCTCGGTGAGCAGACTCAGTGCTTATCATATCCACCTGCTGGATTGACCTGGCTTGGTCCAAGCCCTAAAAAAGCATGTAGCTTTCATAAAGACACCTGTCTCCCTGCCTCCAGCCTGGATGGAGGGAGAACCTGGGGGCTTATCTGTAGGTGTTCCCTCTGCCTGCAGGCTTGGGGCAGGGAAGGCAGCTGGAAGACTTGGGCCCAGCTAAGTCAGCGTGGACCTTCACAGACACCCCCTGCATTGTACCTGCTCATCATAATAGCATCTGATGGGACTTGGAGTGGGGTGGTGGAAATGACTCTGCCCTGTGGGTCCTACATGGCTCTTGACAGAAAAGGTGCAAAGTTCCAGATGCAGGATACTTTGTCCACTTGGTGAGATTCTTTGGGGTGGGGTGGGGAGGAACAGTAACCACAGTTTCAGATGAGAAGGGAAAGACCAGCATCCAGAGAATTTGGGTTGCTGGCATAGCCTCTCTAATGGATTTGCTCAGCGGCTGGAGGAGACATTTGAAATTCATTTCCATGCTATTACAAAAGGAAACAACAACAAAAAACCCCAGCTAAACACGGCCACTGTATAAACTCGTGTGAAGCCTGTGTGAATATAGATTGCTGAGTAACCAAAGCATGATGGGAAAAGGTGTGCCTATTATGCTACTGTTTGTGTAGGAAGAAAAGGAATTTTTAAACTAAATATATATTTATATATAACATATAACTTATAATGTATAACAGTGATTTTTATATATTGATATGAATATATAAATATGTGCTTTTTGTTAGTATGCATTTCCAATACATATTAAACACATTCATAGTAGAGAATTCCTACATACATATACACATTGCATCTTAATCCTTGTATAGTTACAAGAAGACACACAAAACTGTTCCAGGGATAGGGGCTTTGGACTGAGAGTGACTCACACAGGGTACCTTTATATATACTATCTTAGTTACTTTTCTCTCATTGCTGAGACAAAATACTTAACACCCAAAGTTGAAGGGGAAATGGTTTTTTTAGCTCACAGTTTGTAGAGGTTTCAGGCCATCATCAGCTGGGGTGGCACACGGCAGAGGGGCATCACAGAGGAGAAACAGTTCACGGTGGGCAGAAGGAGCAAGGCGAGCAAGCAGCCTAGCAGATTTTTTCTGCCCCTTTTATAGTCTGTCTAGGCAACCGGAATTAGGGTGGTGCCAAACCGATCAGGGGACCTAGTAATCACACACACTGAATCCCAGCATCACACACTCTAGATCCAGCCACCTCTGAAAAAGCCCCACTATGACCATGTGGGTGGGACATTGGCCTTGGGGAGACATCTAGACACAAACCATAACATATAAAAGTAAAGCCCTTAAATGCTACCATTGTACTTTTTCAAAGTTCTGTAGACATTGGGAGTATTGTAGTCCCCCCAGGATAACTTGGTGTCATGGTAAGGACTCACAGGCAGTTTGACAACATCCCACCCTTCACATGTAGCCTGAGTTTCTGGGGACCCTGTCCTCAGTGCGCTGGCTCTAATACACAGGTACTCCATTCTGCCTCCCACAACCCACATGGCAGTCAGTCCATTTCTCTCCCTGAGCCTTTAACATGGCGAGGGCCCCTGTCAGGACTGGTAGGGACGTGCCATGATGGGCTGTCTGTTAATGTATCCACAATGGGCACACAGTAGTTGCCCAGCAAAATGCTTGTGCTCTTCCTTCACTCAGAGTGCATCTTTGACTATTTGTTAAGATAGGTAGATAGGTAGGTAGACAGACAGATAGGAAGATACATAATGGATAGATGGATAAGAAGAAAAGTAGGTGAACAGAAAAATAGGAAGACAGGTGGGAAAGTATGTAGGTAGATAGATATAGAAAAATACAGATGCCTCTCAGCTTTTGATAGGATTATATCCCAATAAATCCATCCTAGGTTGAAAATATCGTAAATCAAAACTGCATGGAACTGGAAGTTGTAGCTTGTGACTATAATCCCAGCAACCCTGGAGGCCGAGACTGGAAGATCATAAGCTTAAGGTCAGCCTAAGTAAGATAGTGAGGCTCTGTCTTAAAAAACAAAACAAAACAAAACAAAACAAAACAAAACACAGCCACGCAAGCTTTGGATTCTCCTGACTCCCAGCTATGGGAGCTTAGCAGCACCACTCTAAAACACGGCAGTTTCTCCTGGTGATCGTGGGGCTGACCGCCCTGCCGAACATCATGAGTGAGTGCTGTGTGTATTTCTAGCCTGGAAAAGATCACAATTCAAAGTATTGTTGCTACTGAGTGGGTACCACTCTCACCCCGATGTAAGATGGAAAGTGTGGATATACAGACCAATGGCAGCAGACACTCTGCCCCATCTCAGAAGCGGGGAGATGGGAGGGAGCGATGGGCCTGTGGTAACCTGGTGGTCCCAGACTCCGTATCAGCAGTGGCAAAGCTATGGCATGGGTGCCTTCATCATCGCTGCTTTACGTGGAAACAAGGAGGGGTGCTCTGCAAAAGCCAGGAATCTGGGCTTTTACACGAAATCTCTTAAATGTTCAGTGCGGACTCCAAATTTTGAAATACACATTACTCTGTGCGGCAGGTACTGCATTTCCCTAAAAATAAGATGAGGTCTTGTATTAATTTTTGCTCCAAAAGACACAATAGGGCTTATTTTCAGGGAATGTCTTATTTTTTCATGTACAACAATCTATATCCTACAAAAACCTACATTTATTCAAATACAGTCGTGTCATTTTCTGGAACACTATCATAAGTCAGTAAGTTCATTGTGTATTGCAACAAACATACTAAATGCATCCTTCTGGCTGCTGTTCTTAACTGGGGCTTATTTTGAAAGTAGGGCTTATATTACAAGCATCCTGAAAAATCATGCTAAGACTCATTTTCTGGTTGAGTCTTATGTTCAGGGAAATAGGGTATAGTTCGGTGGTAGAGCTTGGTGTGCATGGAGCCCTGAGTTCAATTCGTAACGGAAGACAGACAAACAGGAAAAAAAAATCACTCAGGCCAAGAAGAACACCAGGGCCCCAGGATGCACCCTTTCTTTCAGGCTGACCTGCATTAAAGAGTGCTGGAGGAGTAGAGGTGGGCAGGCTCCTGGAGGCTCGCCCACCTACGGGAGGCCCGCTCGGACCCCAGAGTCAGATAGTGCCAGACTCTCTTTCTAGTGATGGAACTGCTTCACACCGAGGCCATGAGTATGAGGGGGCTTTGGAGTCTGGGGGAGCATTGCCTGCCTCACTGTGCATGCTCGGGCCCTGGGGCAGGTTTCTCCTGAGCTGGCAGGGTTTGGGAGGGCTGGCCTCCCTTTAACTGTCTGATGCTTGGTGTGGTTTCTTTCAGTCTCCATCTGCTGCTGCCTCTTCATCCTCTTCCTCTTCCTTTCAGAACTCACCGGATTCATCACGACAGAAGTGTAAGTCCTACCCTGGTGGGGCATCACGGGCATTGTGGGACCCAAATGAGCAGAGGGAGGTGTTTTTAAAAGGAAAGAAACCTTCAAACTTTCTAGCTTCTGTTGCCAATGCCATGACCTCAGTTAATCTCATTTCATAGAAAGGGCTTTAAACTTAAACCAAATGTGAATGCGCTTTATCAAAGTGGAAGAAAACATTTGGGCTCAGGTGGGCCAGGGCCTCTGCAGGTCCACACATGAGCAGAAGCGTTCGCTCTTCTCGCCTTCCGTTTGCGTGGCCAGTGGGCTTTTCTCCCTCTGAATTGTGTCAGGGCCTTCCTCAGTATGGCTTCTGGTGGAAAGTCAAGGACAGCGACATCAGGCCAGCCTCTCTGCTAGACCCCATCTCATTTCTCAGGCCAGGCTCATGGAGGAATCGGGGTGGGGTGGAGGGGTTTCCCGACAGCAAGTGACATGACGCAGACGTGATCCATCCCCAATTCCTAGAACTACCCGCTGTCCTTAGCCTGCTGAGCCTTCGGGGTGTGGAACACACAATGCCATTGGAATTATTCCTCCACTGCTCTCTGAGATGGAGCTTCCTGCCTCGGCCACTGGCTTCAAAGCCTCTTCATTCCTGTGTTTACAGCCCACAAAGCCATGGAACAGCTGAGCCAGTGCTGGAATTTTTTTTTTCCTATTCATGGAATTTCTTGGTTTCCTCTGCCCCCCTCTCAGCCATGGACACTAGGAAGCTATAACTCGGCTGCTTCAGCACAGATAGCCCTGATGTGAGGCAGATCTTACCACCTTTCACTTTCGGATGGCCTGGGAGGTGGCTCAGAGAGGTATCACAGTGGGGTGGTGGCTCCCAGGCCCACCTGACTTCCGAGCTGCAGGGGTGCTGGGACCGCCTCCCCTGCGTTCTTTTCTCTGTGTCGCTTCACCTCTTCCCTGTGTGGGAGACTTTGCCTTCTTCCCTTGTACTTTGTTCCTGTTTTTTAACCCCAAGGGAACCAAGCCAGAGGGGCCTCCTAGACTGGTGGGGAAGACACCGGACGTGGCATTAGGAAGCCCAGATCTGCTCACTTGCTGCTTCACTGTTGTGTGACCCTGGGCAAGTTGCTAAACCTCTCTGAGTCTCAGTATTTCTGGCCAAATGAGTAAGAGCAGAACAGAATCAAAGTTCCTTTCCAGCTTTGGAAGAGGCTTTGTCTACTTTTCAAGACGTGACCCTGTGGCCATGCAGGGGTCACAGAAAGAGTTTTGTTGCTCTCTGACCCCTAATGGGGGGTGACCTTGTCCAAGGCAAGCACCTTCCCCTCTGTGCACATTTGAACCATTCAGTGTCTCAGGAATGACTTCATCATGAATCACAGGTAGGAGCAGAGAGAGAAGCAAGAGCTGGTGACTTGCTGTCGAGACTTGTGAAGTACGTACTATGTGTCCGGTATGCCTCGGTGGCCTCCTCAGGCTGCACTCTACTCTCTGGGATGCTTGAGGTTTACTGTGAATAAGGTGCACCTATGAGAGCAGCAAGGGCCGGGCACTTAGGCTGGTGACTTTCTGTGTTGTAAACAGGGACACCAGCAAGCACAAAGAGGCCCTGAGGCAGGAATTCCCTGGTGTAGGTGAAGAGCTGACCTGTTGGGCATGGTGACACATGCTTGTAATCCCAGCACTGAAGAAGCTGAGGCAGGCAGATCACTGCAAGTTCATCGCCAGCATGGCCTATATAGTGACATAGTGAGGGCTGGGGATCTAGCTCAGCGGTCTAAGCGCCTGCCGGGCAAGCGCAAGGTCGTGAGTTCAATCCCTGGTGCCGCAAAAACAAAAACAAACAAACAAACAAAAAAACATAGTGACATAGTGAGTTCAAGGACAGCCTGAACTGTATAGTAAGACACTGTCTCAAAAAAAAAGGAGTGACATGACTAGGGCAAAGTGAGCACGCAGGGAGGGTAGGAGGTGCTGTAGGTCCCACCAAAGCTCTGGACACAGCCAAGTATCAGTGAGACTCACTCCTTGCTGTGAGAGCACTGGGCCAGGTCTGTATGTTCACTACTGTGTACACCCACGCTCAACAGAGCTGAAACAGCAGTGATGAACAGACAGCCAACAAGCAGATAGAGCTACACGCCACTTGTCCAGCAGCGTTCTTGGGGGATTGATTCCAAGGCCCTCCCAAAATAACAAAATCCAGGTTCCCTTCTATAAAATGACCTATATTGGCATATAAGCTGCGTGCATCCTTGTATATGTTTTGAATCATCTCTAGATGAACTTACAATAACTTATATAATGCAAATGCTATGTAAGTCATTGTGATACCATTTTGTGCAGAAAATAATGACAAGAAAAATGTCTGTGTATGTGTAGTACAGACACATCGTGTGTGAGTGTGTGAAAGAGTGTGTATGGGTGTGTGTGTGTGTGTGTGTGTGTGTGTGTGTGTTTGTGGGCAGCTGGGGCTGGGGCTAGAACTCAGGGCCTTGCACATGATAGGCAGATAACCACTGAGCTACACTCCCAGCCTTTCCA